>JADRCD010198589.1:426-45354 GCA_019843815.1 Montemys delectorum | reverse complement strand
TTTTTTTTTTTTTTTGAGACAGGGTTTCTCTGTATAGCACTGGCTATCCTAGAACTCGATTTGTAGACCAGGCTGGCCTTGAACTCACAGAGTTCCACCTGCCTCTGCCTCCCAAGTGCTGGGACTAAGGTATGTGCCATCATCCTCCAGATTTACACAAGGCTTTTTTACCTTAATTTTTTTTTTCTCCTGAGAGTTTTGCATATGGTTACGTGTGTACACCATGAGAGTGAAGCCTGTGGAGGAGAGGCATAAGCCTTCAGACGTAGACGTTACGGACAGCTGTGGCTCATATGAGTCCTGGCAACAGAACCCGTGGCCTCTGCAAGAGCAACACTCTTAGCTGCTGAGCCGTCCCTCCAGCCCTGACACACTCTTAGCTGCTGAGCCGTCCCTCCAGCCCTGACATTTTACTTTTTTAAGAAATTTAATTGCTTAGTTTTAAACTCAATGTAGCTAAGCTACTGATGCAAGCAACTCACCTTTGAGACCTTTGATCTCTTAGAATTTACAGCCCAAAGTCCTGAAAAAGTATGCTCCAACCCAGAACGTTTAGCTGATGTAATCTATAAGTGCTATCTATCAGGGCCTAGATCTCATTCCTTGCAAACTGCCTTTCCAAGTTTCATTTTAAATAATTCAACCTCTGACCTAGTTGTCTATTTGAGATGGAATAACTAAATTATTTAGCTCATAAAAGGCACTGAGCTAAATTCAGATGGAAACCACAAAGCCTAAAACCTAGCAACTGATCTGAAGATGACAGTCTGTGTGGCGGGTGCAATATGGCACATGTCGTGCTCTTAAAACAACCCACTAGATGACAAATAAATAGCCAGCAGTTAGTGTGGTAGGGCACAGGGCTCTAGAGCAGGGCTTCTCACAGATAGCATCTTATCCACTGGCCACAGTCATTCGAACAGGGATTCTTACCTTCATTATCAACGACATATTGGGCTGGAAGAGTCATTATTGAGGGAGCTGTTCTGTGCACTTTGAATATTTAAAAGCATCCTGACTTGCACCTATGAGATGCCAGGAGTAATTCCTGCCTGCTTCTCCCTCTTTCTCAATTGTGCCAACCAAAACCACTTCGAAGTGTTCCTGGGGGGCAGAACTTCCCTTGTTAAGAATCCACTGCTCTAGAATTTTGCAAGGAAAAAAAAAGGCTTCCAGTCAGAGTGACAGGAGAGCCTTATAAGAGGGCTAGTTTTTAAACTAGTGCTAGAAGATTATAAGGTTATGGCTTAGTGACGTGAGAGAGAAACATCTCCCTGGGGTAGATGGTATGACCCCAGAGGCAGATTTGGAGTGTATGTATATCAGTGTGTCTCCAAGATTCTCACAATGAAGCTGATGATGGTGGGAGACAATGGAGCCCAGGCTGTGAGCTGCCCCACCAGCAGACCATCAGAACACAGCTTCTCCACTTGTCCTTCTGAGTTCTTGCTGTAAACCCGACTACACACAGTGAGAGCATGCCAGCTGGTGTCAGTGGATGGGGCTGTTACCCACGCCGGGGACTTTGTGACTAGGCCGACATAGTCTCTTAGTAGTCTTAATCCACTTTCTATCCCTGTCTTTGCCTCTTTCTAGGGGACCAAACAACATCATCTTCTTTACCACGCATGTGAATGGCTCCTGCAGTAAGTATATTGTAGTCCCAGACAAAGTGCTCTGCTGTCCATTCAGGGTAGAACATTCTGGGTTGTGTATGCTGAAACAGATTTTTCTCATCCTCTTGCAAATTCAGTAGCTGCAGAAAATTCAAAGCTGGTTAATTACCTTTAAAATCTTGAAAGTACAACTAAATTCCTTCATCCTGCTCAGGTCAATAAAAAGGTAACTGCATATGAAGATGATACAATTCCTCTTAGCCTTTGTGTGTTACTTTTCTCATTATTGTGAGCAAATACCTGATAAGCACAATGTAAGGGAAGAGAAGTGACCTCGGCTCTGAGTTTAGTGGGAGCAGTTCATCGTCATTGAGAAGACATGGTGGCTGAAGCAGCTTTGTCCATGGTGGTGGAGTCCTGCTGTCTGACTTGTACACATCTTGGTGTGTCAGGAAGGAGTGCGCAGGTCATGATGAGAAGCAAAGTTCATCTTCAAGGCCACCTTTAAGCAACCTGTTTCTGTTAACTAAACCACAGTTGCAAAGGTTCCACAACCTCTCAGAACAGTACCACCAATGGATATTCAAGCATCAGAGTCTATAGGGGACACTTCACATTGAGACTATAACCTTCCACTCCGGGCCACTGGTCGCTGTCATTGTATAATGTAAAATACATTTAGTCAAACATCAAAAGTTACCATTGTCTTTAATAGACCCAACATTCTTCTGAAATCCCATGTCTCTTCCGAGACCCAAGACAGTCTCTCAACTCTCCTTATTTTTTTTTGTAAACTTTTTTTTTTTTTAAGATTTATTTATTATTATAAATGAGTACACTGTAGCTGTCTTCAGACGTACCAGAAGAGGGCATCAGATTTCATTATGGGTGGTTGTGAGCCACCATATGGTTGCTGGGATTTGAACTCACAACCTTTAGAAGAACAAACGATGCTCTTACCCGCTGAGCCATCTCACCAGCCCATCAACTCTCCTTATAAAATCAAAACCCAAGTTGCATGTTTCCAGTATACAAGGGCATACATGTACTTCTAAGGAAGCAACGGGGGTGGGGGGGCAGCATGGAGAGATGGGGCAAAGGATCAAACCCAAACCCATCAGAGAAGCAGACTTTGTAGCTTCATGCCCACATCTGGGCATCATGGTCAACATCATTGGAGCTTCCTAGACCTTGAATGGCCCATCTCCTACAGCTACTGTTACCTGTGGCCTATATGGCCTTTCTTGGGACAGCTCTCTTGGGCTCCAGCCTTCTTCACCATGTGTCTGCATTCCCAGCATTCCCAGCATCCTGGGGTCTGCCCTTGCAGCTTAAGCTTCCCTCTCACAGCCCAGCTAACATTGCCTGGACTCTGGGCTCTTTCATCAGATAGATCTTGATGGCTCATTGCTCTTGCATTCTCCTTATGGAAAAACCACCACATGAACAATGCTGAAAATCTGCAGCTATTTAGACATGTATCCGCCCCTCTCACCTTGGTCAACAGCTGCAGTGGCCTCTAAGTGCCTACAGATGAACCAAGTGGCCCTATTTTTTGCAGAGCATCCTAGTGGCTCATGTTGTCAGGCATGCTCTTTTTGAATGAAAGTTTGCAAATGACTTTGTGGGGTTTGCCCTAGATCCTTCATTGGGTGGACCTTTCCCTCATGCCACTTCTCCTGTTCTCTGGGTGCAGCTCTTGGCTATGCTTTCACCGCACCACCAGTCTCTTTAACAGTCACAATCACATTGTGTCATCTGTCTTGCTCATGTTTCTTTCTTCAGCAAACAATGTTTTGCACATCCTTTTCCACTGTTGCCTTTGAATTCTCACTGTAAACCTGACTACATACACCGGGAGCACCAACCATAGCACAATATGACTGTTAAGCTGCCTGTAGATCTCTGCCAAATAAGTCAGTCCATTAGTTAGCCATCTTATCCAACACTTCAGGTCATTGGAAGACCACAGTAGATTTTTTTTTTTTTTTTTACCAGAATGTAACATGAATGCTCTCTAACCCAGTTCCCAATAGAGCTCTTAAGTCTGGCCTTCACATCTACATTTCTCTCAGAACATTGCTCTCAGAATTCTGATTTTTATGAACTCCCACCAGAATGATCCATGGACCTTTGCTTATAGCATTCTTGTACTTAGCTGTACAAGAGCTCCAAACTCCTGCGCATTCCTCAAACATGGTCAGTCCATCACCACAGTGTACTCTTTGATGCTTTTCTCATCACTGACTGCCTTAGTCATTGTTTTATTGCTATGAAGAGACACCATGCCCATGGCAGTTCCTATTAAAAAAAAAAAAAAACATTAAATTGGGTCTGGCTCACAGTTTTAGAGATTTAGTCATTCTCATCATGGCAAGGGGCATGTTAGCACACAGGCATACACAGTGCTGGAGAAGTAGCTGAGAGTTCTACATCTAGATCCACAGGCAGAGTGACATTGAGCCTGGCTTGAGCTTCTGAAATCTCAAAGCCTACCTGCAAGAGACGTGCTTCTTGTCACAGGGGCACACCTCCTTGAACAAGGCCATACCTCCTAATCCTTCTTAAGTAGTGCCTCTCCCTGATGACTAAGTATTCAAATATGTGAGCCTATGGGAGCGTTCTCAACCATCTCACTGATAATATACTGACAGGAGCAACTTCAGGGTCGAGGGGTTACCTTGGCTCACAGTTTAGAGGGTATAGTCCATCATGGAGGAAACATGGTGGCTGAAACAGCTCTGTCCCCGACAGTGGGAGTTTGCATGATGGCTTAGATAAGGAAAGCTTACTCTCGTTTACAGTTTCTGGAGTATAGTACATAGTGGCCAGGAGAGCATGGCAGCTGGAGCAGCCCTGCATGGCAGCAGGGACTCTCAGCCACTGCTTATCAATATCTCAGCAGATCAGGAAGCAGAGAGCTTGTGTCAGAATCAGAAGTAAAAAACACCTTCAAGTCCTGCCCTCAGTGACCCACAGCCCCAAAGATGCCGCAACTCCCTAATAGCACTGAGCGTTTAAACACGTGAGGCTGCGGGGGGACATTTCTTATCCAAGTCATAAGAGCAGTGTAGGTAAGACAGACAGGAGGCTGTAAACAATAGGAAACCTAGATGCATGGAGATTGCTGCCAAAGATGGATTGCTATCATGATGGCCAAGCTATTGGCCTCCCAATCCATGCGACAGTTTCCAACCAGAAAGCAAAATCTTTTTTAAATTCATGCAACAAATATCTGAGTCCTTGCTGTAGGCTGAACACTAGTCGAAGGATAGAACAAAACACCCAGGGTCTGCTTTCATGGAACAGTAATGTAGGGGTGTTAGATGATAAGCAGTGAAGGAAAGACTCAAACAAGAGCATTTAAAACAATAAGATCATTTTAGAGTGTGACATGAAGAGAGTACAGACTGTCAGTTGTTATACAACACTGCATTTGAGTCATGAACATCAGAAAACCTCACAGAAATAAAATCGAATGCAGACTCTTTGTATATGATGCCATATCTATGCTCTCACCTGATCAACACACAGTGGATTTAAAATGCTTCTTCTGAATTAAAATAGGAGCAATTCTAGAGCAGATGTATGAACAAGGCTTGCCAGTAAGTGAAATTTTAATCAATATTTTGTCTTGTTTAAGAAGCTGATCTTGGTGCCCTGGAATTATGGAGAACATCCGACTTGGGGAAAACCTTCAAAACCATTGGCGTGAAAATCTACTCATTTGGTCTTGGGGGCCGTTTCCTTTTTGCCTCTGTAATGGCTGATAAGGTGAGTATTTGCCTCTTTGGGGTCTGATGCCCCTTCTAACACACACCGTATGGATATTTTCCAGTATATAGTCCTGATAGCATTTCTTGTCTTCTTTTAGACTTTTAAATTTTTTACATTTACTTATTTGGTCTGTGTATGATATATGTGTTGGGCACACACATGCCATGGCAAATGTGTGGTAGTCAGGGGACAGTTTGCAGGAGTCCATTCTTTCTGTACACCATATAGATCCAAGGATCAAGTTTGGTGGCAGACGCTTTCGCCCACTGAGCCATCTTGCCAGCCCTATGATCTTAAATATCTGTGCAAATATCTGTGGGAGAGATTCTGTTGGCAGAGGCTGACTGATTCTCAGGGGTTACTATGGGTTTTAGCCTTTTCTAACTAACTCTTGTTTTCAGACTTGTAGGTCCAGTGTTTGCCTTTACCCAGACATGAATATCTGGAAAGCAATTCATGTGCACATTATTCTATAATATAATTAAAAATATATAATGCTCTGGGTAGTAGTCTAGATCCCATAAAATATTAGTGACTCAATAGTACATATCCTACTCTCTGAGCTTGTATTCAAGTTGGGAAGCCCCTGCTAAGCAAATGTCTTTACTAATGCTCTATTGCTGTGACGAGACACCATGACCAAGGCAACTCTTATAAAGGAAAACATTTAATTGGGGTTGTAACCATAAGCCATTAGCGTTCAGAGGTATAGCCTATTATCATCATGGCAGGAAGCATGACAGCATACAAGCAGACATGATGCTGGAGAAGGAGCTGAGAGTTCTACATCTGGATTGGCAAGCAACAGAAAGAGAGTAAAACACTGGGCCTGGCTTGAGCTTCTGAAAGCCTCAAAGCCTACCCACAGGGACATACTTCCTCCAACAAGGCCACACCTATTCCAACAAGGCCAGACCTCCTCATCCTTGTCAAGTAGCACCACCCTCCATAGACCAAGCATTCAAAATACGTGAGCCTTTGGGGGCCATTCCTAGTCAAAGCACCACAGCAGTGAGTCTGTCTAGGAAGAACTGAAGCAGCAAGGTGGGTGGGGAGCCACAAGCTACACTACTACAGACTTTGTGCTTGTGTGGGATCTTGGTGACCTGAGGAGGACATCCCTGTGTGAACATCTGCGAGGAAAGCAAGTGTGGAATCAGCAAGGACAGAGACAGGACCCCCACCCCCCAACTCCTGACCTCCTGAGAATAGGAGAATGGCAGTGTGGCCGGAGTCCTGGGGAGCATGGGAGGTGGACCAGAATGGAGTGGGACATGCTGCAGCTTTTATTCTGCAGATGGGTGGCATTATGACTTAGCTTCCACTGTAGCAGAATCGGTGTAACTGAGAGTGTGACTGTGGGCTGCTGCACTCTCCCCCAAGTGTCCCAAAATAACACTGAGGCTTCTTATACATGAATAAATGCCTAGCTTTGGCTCACTTTCTGCTAGCTCATAACTCAGTATCCTGTTTAAACTAGTCTAAGTCATACTGCATAGCTAGTTATCTCTCCTTCAATTTCTCTTTTTGTTTGTTTGTTTTGGCTTTTTTTCGAGACAGGGTTTCTCTGTGTAGCCCTGGCTGTCCTGGAAGTCACTCTGTAGACCAGGCTGGCCTCAAACTCAGAAATCTGCCTGCCTCTGCCTCCCAAGTGCTGGGATTAAAAGCATGCGCCACCACTGCCCAACTCTCTGCTTCAATTTCATGTGACCATCTTTCTCAGAGTTCAGGACACACACACACACAAGCTGGACTCTGTCCCAGAAATCCTCTCTCTGTACCGGAACTTCCACCACCCTATTTCCTGCCTAAGCTAGTAGGCCAACAGCATTTTATTGACAGGTGATGCATCTATACATTTCATAATAGATTTTACATGAGAGAAGGCAAGGGTGGGAGCAGCAGGAAGAGCAGCTGAAAGGCTGTCAAGCATTCAAGGAGCAAAGGAGATGGGAGCTAGAACCAGGCTGTTACCAGTGGGTGAGGGGCAAGGGATGAGATTGTTAGGTGTGTGTTTATTACCAGTTGGATGAGCTACTGCCTTAGACATCCTTTGTAAGACGATAAAAGTAAAACTACAAGAAACTTTCAAGTCTTTGTGTAAATGGCAGGGCTGTTTTCTGCCATAGCAGAGCCTATAGGAGGAACAGGTTTGTGGGAGAAAAACCAAGAATTCACTGTGTTGGCTAAGAAATGTCTACTATATATCTGAGATGAAATGTCAAGTTGGCATTCATATTTATGAATCTTCCCAAATTACATGGTATTTAAAGCCACATGACGGGGTGCGGTCTTCTGAAGAATGAGGAGGTAGAGAAGCCGTGGGAGGATTGAGTAAGCCCTGAAGCACCTCTCCACTGAAGGTTGCAAAGAAAAGAAGAGTCTAGCTGAGAAGCCTGGGTGGGAGGAAGGGGTGAGGTAGGGGAAGTCAGGACATGATGCGGCTGCAAAAGTCAGGTGAAGAACGTGTTTCCAGAAGCAGTGGTGGCCAGTTTGGCAAGCTCAAGTGAGATGTTGAGTTACAGTGAACTCTGAGAATTAGCCGATGGACTGGAAGCCCATGGATCGATTGATCGATCGCTCGATTGATAGGATCACTTTCGTTGAAGTAGTGGGGTTAGGGAGGGAACTGGGGATGGAGAAGCAGATACAGCCATTTTAATTAGCGGAGACTAGGATTTAATGGCCTTCTTAGCAGAACCCTTTACTAGCCAAATTCTCAAAAAATTTTGGACTCTTTGGCCTTATGCATATCTCCTTCATTATGGCTATGGTGGGAATTCCTTAGACGCATGTCTCATCTTGTCTGTGCTCTGTGGTCTCCCAGCGTGGACACCATCTTTATCTTTTAGACCATCAGTTATTTAATCCTTTGGATTGATTATCTTAAGCCAGGGCTATCTTAAAGACTGGAACATTAAGTACCAATCAAATCATCATTTTGAGAATTTCAAGCAAGTATTTGCAAATGGTATAGAGCCAACCTAGTGATGGTCCAGTCTCATCCTTAGCTCTGTGGAAGGAGATGGAATGTCAGCCATTGGGAGGACTATACCAGAGTGAAGGAGCCAGGGAAAGGCAGGAGAGAACGGACTGTTTTGTTGCCTAGAGGGGAGTAGAAATCACCTTGAGAACTGGCACTGGCCCTTTGTTGCAATTGTACCCACTGAGGAAATAATTATTAATATAGCTATTTTTAAAATGTTGCTATTCATGTCCTTGGCATGACACCTTTACAGAATATTAAAAACATAGATATTGGTACATTTATTCTAGGATACAACAAGAAGGATCCACGTGTCAACAGACCAAGGGGACACATGGAGCATGGCACAGCTTCCTTCTGTGGGGCAGGAGCAATTCTATTCTATCCTGGCAGCCAATGAGGACATGGTATTCATGCATGTAGATGAACCTGGAGGTACGAGCCAGTTCGTGGCCCACCCTTGAATGCGTAAAGAGTTCAGCTTTGGGCTCTGCACTGAGAACCTTTCCTTTTTATGTGTCAAGTTTTCCTCTTACCCCAAGACGTTTATTAATATCCTAGAGATAATGTGCTGCGTCTTTGAAAGGCTGCTTGTTCTGGTGCCTATAGTAGTCTGTGAGGGTGGTGGATGCTTTGGCGCAGAGCTCCCCAGAGCTGTGGGTGCCTGTTCAGTGGGAACGAGTTGCGAGCTTGTCTGTGACCAGGTAAAACCAGGAAATATTCAGGAGCCATTTTTGGTTGGTTTGCTATTTTGTGGAGACAGGGACTGACTTGTTCTATACTCCAGATGATTTCAAACTCACAGTGCTCCTGCCGTAACCTCCTGGGTGCTGGAATTACATGTATGCACCACTTTGCCCAGTTTAGAAATGATCTGGTGATAAAAATAAAACCATCTGTGAGATATATATACATACACATATACACATATACACATATACATATATACACATATACACATATACATATACACATACACACACACACACACACACACACACACACACACACACACACACACACACATGTGGCGCGCCAACCCTGACTAACAGGAATTAAGACACAACACAACCGGTTCCTTCTCTTAGCGGTTTACTCAGGATACTTTACATGCAGCATTGTGTGGAGGTGAGCCCGAGATCCCTACTTGGGCACAGCTTATATCCTAGTAGGAGCCCATGAACTCATGCCACGTGTCATCTCCCCATAGACCAGGGAAGATCATGCCACTCAGAAGCACAACCTGCAAGCCAAATCAGGTGTTGTTTATCTCAGAGCTCTCGGCCAACTGTCAACATCTTTAGGGCGCGGTTGGGAATCTTGGAATTTTTTAAAGATCCTCAACAAAGACGGCTTGATAAGTATTCTGAAGTACAAAGATTTAGAAACATGACAAGTGGGAATCTAAATACAATGCATATTGTGGCACAATATACCTGGGAAGAGCGTTTCTGATTATGTCAGGCAGCAAATGCAATGTCTTCCATGTTCCAGCCTCTTAAGTTGAGTGCTAGAATTAAAGACAAACTTGAAGACTTTGAGTGTGAAACTGAGAGTCACACTCAGGTCTGAGTCTTACTGTGAAGGTGACTAACAGATGTGCCGGGCCAGACAATCACGTGTAGACCCATGTTTTGTTGTTTCCTCCCAAGTCTCAGTGGTCTTGTTTGTTTGCTCACATCAGATACCGGGTTTGGCACCATCTTCACCTCTGATGACCGAGGCATTGTCTACTCCAAGTCTCTGGACAGGCATCTCTATACCACCACAGGCGGGGAGACGGACTTTACCAACGTGACTTCCCTCCGTGGAGTCTATATAACAAGCACGCTCTCAGAAGGTGAGGCTCGGCACAGCTCTGGCTCCTTCAGCTCAGTGGGCTGGGGGGAGGTCTTCAGGGGAACCTGATGGTCCTTTCCCTCAGTCATGTGCTTGCCTAGCCAACAAGCCTACCCTTTTACATTGTGGCTTCATCATGTAAACAAATCATGCTAGAAGCAGCAGGACAGAGCAGAGCAACAGTGGAAAGAGAGGGGTCCATATTGGCTAGTGTGCAATAGGAGGGCTAGGCCTAGAGGACTCAACCTAACCGTGAGTCAGTCTATATTGTGTAGAGACTATGGTACTAGGCTGGCCAAAGTTCCTCCAGTGTTCTGCTGTAGGGCTTTCTATGCTAAGGCTCCACATAAGGAAACATTGCGTCCAAGGACAGAGACCCTTAAAGCTTGTGTGTGTGTGTGTGTGTGTGTGTGTGTGTGTGTGTGTGTGTGTGTGTGTGTGTTGGCTGCTTTTCTTCCACACATAACTTGCAATAGTCTATGAGGTCCCAAGTGACAGTGGTTCCTTTTTCCCTCCCTGACCTCACCTCCATCTTTTTCTCTTTCACTTGCTCTGTGGCACTCACACTATCCCCCCGCCAGTCTTCAGATAGACCAGGTACACACATTCATCCTTCACGGATCTGCCAGGAAGCTCCTCAGACGTCCGCCAGGCCAAGCGCTTCTTCCAGTCTTTGCTCCTGTGTAAAGTTCTGAAGGAGAATCGGCTGTTTCAGCCTATTGTAATTCAAATCTGCTCCCATCTTCGCATACATTTCCAGTCCACCTTGGACGTCCAAAGGGTTTTCCAGAGCACTTAGTCTATGTCATTTGCTCCGCATCCTGTGTAATTTCACGTGTGCACCGTCTCTGTGTCTGTTTCACCCGGCTGGAATGCACACTTCATAAGCTGCTGCTGCTGATGGTGGTAGCGGTGATGGTGATGATGTGTGCAGCGCTCACGCATGCGTGTGCACATATTCCTGTGTGCCCAGAGGACAGCCTTCAGGAGTTGGTCTCTCCTTCTCCTGTGGGCTTTGGAGCTCAGATTCCACTCCTCAGGCCTGTGCTACAGGTGCTTTTCCTAATGTGCCTGTCACCAGTCCCTCACAAGGTTTTCTGTCTGTGTCGTTCCCAGAGGCCTACAGTAGTTTTTACACACTGACCTTTCAATAAATGTTTGTTGAATAAATGAATTTTCCTTCATCTGCCTTCCTGGTTGATGTACCATGAAACCTCAGAGCATATTATTTCTGACTTAAACCACAGCAGTTTATATGATTGGGAATAGAGCGCAGGAAGAAGACACTGGGATAAAAGAGGAGAGGACGGGGAAGATGGCTCAGCAGGTGCAAGTGCTTGCTGCTGAGCCTGATGACCTAGCTTTGATTCCTAGGACCCACATGGTAGGAGAGATCAGACTCCCCTAAACCACACACACACTGTGGCACATTTAACACAAATAGTTACATGAATGCAATTTAAAATGTTTTAAAAAGAAAGAACATCAGAAGGATGGCGTGCTGGCCAGTTTTGTGTCAACTTGATACGAGCTGAAGTATCTGAGAGGAAGGAACCTCAACTAAGAAAATACCTTTATAAGCTGGGGCTGTAGACATTTTTCTTAATCTATAGGGAGATCCCAGATCATGGTGAATGGTGTCATCCCTGGGTCTATAGGAAGGCAGGATGAACAAGCCAGCAAGCAGCCCTCCGTACTGTTTCAGCGTCAGCTCCTGGTCTGGGATCCTGCCCTGTCTGAATGCCTGTCCTCACTTCTTTCAGTGATGGACAGCAGTGTGGAATTGTAAAACAAACCCTGTCCTCACCAACTTGCTTTTGGTCATGGTGACACATCACATCAGTAGTGACCCTAGCTAGGACAGATAGGATATTGGATGCTGGGAAAAAAAAAACTAATTAGACATTATTAATCTAGGAGTCGACATAAATAATCTGGAGAATTCCTAAAATATGCTTGGTGTCATGTCTTTAACTGAGTAAAACTTAGGATCCCTGCCCAGATTTTCCTCCAAGGCATCACACAATGAAGGAGATAGACATTAGTGTCTTCATACTTATCAATACGTTGACTTTCAGTTACTAAAATAGAATTTAGAATTTCTGAGACAATCAATTTATAAAGAGCATTTTTTTTCTCTGTGTAGCCCTGTTTTGGCTGTCCTGGAACTTACTCTGTAGACCAGGCTGGCCTTCAACTCTGAGCTCCGCCTGCCCCTGCTTGAAGGTGTCTTCTCACCACCCAGCCTTAGCTTAGCTTAGCTTAGCTTGACTCACAGTTTTAGCAGTTTCTGCCTAGGGCTGGTTATCCCCACTGCTTTTGGGTCTGCAGCACCACATCATGGTAGAAGTGTATAACAGACAAAGCCCATCACCTCAGACATTGGAAGAGAGAGATCCTAACACCCCTTCAAGAACACAGCCCCAATGACCGAACTTTGGCCTGATCTCCGTCGGGCAACCATGCTGTGAATGCCTGGGCACTAGCAAGGAGGGAGGAATTTAAGATCCAGATTACAGCATGAAAGAGAGCTTTGGGGCTTTTCAGTAGCAACAGTTCCAGGTGGTTTCTGGAGTTAGCTGGGATGTCCTGTTCAAATGGTATGCCTTCTGGCCTGTTATTCACCAGTGCTGAGCCATGTATAAGGTGTTAAGATGGGACTCAAGAGTCTGAGGACCAGGAGGGGGTGAAAAGGGGGAGGGAACAAAGGGAAATATGCTCAACATAGAATATACATTTGTATGAAAATGTGGACGGACAGACGGACAGACGGACAGACGG
Organism: Montemys delectorum; assembly: GCA_019843815.1. Classification (NCBI taxonomy): domain Eukaryota; kingdom Metazoa; phylum Chordata; class Mammalia; order Rodentia; family Muridae; genus Montemys; species Montemys delectorum. The sequence continues at coordinate 32,355 of JADRCD010198589.1, read as the reverse complement.
ACGGACGGACGGATGGATGGATAGATGGATGGATGGATGGAATTTCTCAGGAGAGAGTTCCATTGTAAGTGGCTGTCTGAGACCCCTCAGTGTGTTGGGCTTACGTCACTCTTCTTGTGTGCGCTGAGCTTACGTTACTCTACCCCCTCCTCCCCGTTTAGATAACTCCATTCAGAGCATGATCACTTTTGACCAGGGAGGACGGTGGGAGCACCTACGGAAGCCAGAGAACAGCAAGTGCGATGCTACCGCAAAGAACAAGAATGAGGTTTGTTGGTGTCACCCATCGTCTGTGTGTGTAGAAAAGCAGCCAGCCTGCCCCGTTCCTACTAGTGCTAAGCTTTTCCAATGAAATGTCATTCCAGTCAGCATCCACAGGCAAAGGGGGAAGGCTTGGAAATGAGAATAGTGAATTCACTTAGGATTCATGAAGTAGAAACTGTACTGAGAAGCCATGATAGTATGATGGCTTACCTGTTTGTTTTGTTTTGTTTTTGTTTTTTGTTTGTTTTTTTGTTTTTCGAGACAGGGTTTCTCTGTGTAGCCCTGGCTGTCCTGGAACTCACTCTGTAGACCAGGCTGGCCTTGAACTCAGAAATCTGCCTGCCTCTGCCTCCCAAGTGCTGAGATTAAAGGCATGCACCACCACTGCCCGGCTTACTTTTCTTTTTTTTTTTTTTTTTTTTTTTTTTTTAAAGAAAAACAAGATGGTGTAACAACCATTTGTTTTACCAAATTTCTGAGGGAAGACAGAATAGATAGATGTACTGATTGTTAGCTAAGGGTCTACATGGCAGGGATTAGAAGTCCTTCAGGAGCCAAAGAGCAGCTGTTCATGACATTACCATGTTATATTATATTATATTATATTATATTATATTATATTATATTATGTTATATTAATATATTATAGGTGTGAGTAGGCACAGCGTGGGAGAACTTAGTTCAACAACAGTGAGCTGGTTGTTCCCACATTCTTCTCAGATCTGCTGCACACAGGGCCACTCTGCTTCTCTAGCCTGGAGGTTTTGTGGGGAGTCCCTTATGGCATGACACCTCCTCCTCACACTCTCCCTTTGTATCTATGTAAAGCAGCTGCTTCTATCTTTTTCACTCTTCTGTTCTCCTGCCTTGGGCTTGTGCTGTCCTTGCCCATCTCACCATGCCCAAGGTGGGGGTCATAGTCTCTTCTCGCCTTGACGCCTTCTGGCTCCTCTGCCTCTCCCTTCAAGACCTTCTCTTGGTTCTGCTTTGCCAGGGTAAAGACTGTGCCTTTCTAGTGAATGAAGGCTTTGTCCTGCCTGGCTCTGTCCACCTTTCCTCACTGACACACCCTCTGTGGCCTCTCAGTGTCTCTGCTATATAAAAGCACAGGAGCCATGTCTCTGTCCCGAATCCCCAGCTAGTAATAATCTGCAGTAGTCCTAGCCCTCCTTGGCGCCCATCCAGTTAGAACCAGTCATCATTCTTATGTCACTAATAGTTGGCTTAACCTTTTGCAAAGTATGAAAACATAATATTTACTCTTGTGACCAAATGAGCTTTATCTGTTTGTTTGTTTGTTTGTTTGTTTGTTTGAAACAGGATTTCATGTATCGCTCTGACTGGTCCTATATAGATCAGACTAATCTTGAGCTCATACATATCCATATCTGTGAGTTCTACCTTTTAAGTGCTGACATTACACACCTGGCTCATTTGAGCGCCTTGAATGGCACTAGTTGTTAAACTGCTCTCACACATTTGCCTGCTTTCTGACATTTGTTTTTTTCCCTCAGCTTCACTGGGGCATAGTTGATAAATTTAAATGACATATATTCATAATGTATGGTTTGACATTTTCCTGTCTGTATACATTGTAAGATACATGACCACCGTCAAGCTAATTGATGCATACATCAGTTAACTCAGCTATCTTTTTCTTGTGTTTGATGGGAGAATTTAGATCTATTCTCTTAGCAGATTTCAAGTATGTTGCAGTTTACAGGATGCTGTCCGTGATGCTTACTAGCTCTCCAGAACTTACTTATCCAAAATAGAAATGGTAGAACCTTTGGCCAACGTCACTCCTGCTCCTCTTGCCTCCTGATCCCTGGCAGCCACCTCGGTGCTCTCTGCTTTTATGAGTTTAGTGGGTTTTGTCGATTCCATATTTGAGTGACATCATGTGGTATTTGCCTTTCATGCCTGGCTTCTTTTATATAACTTATATCCTCCCAGGTTCATCCACGTGGTTGCAAACAGCAGGCTCTCCTTTGTTGAGAATGACTAACATCCCGTTGTGTATGTACTGTATTCTCTCTTTATACATTCATCTAGCAGAAGATATATAGATTGGGGGCTGGAGAGATGGCTCAGCAGTTAAGAGCACTGGCTGCTTTCCCAGAGGAACCAGGTTGAATTCCTAGCACCCACATCTGGCAGCTCACAACTGTCTGTTTCACTCCAGCTCCAGGCTGACCTGATACCCTCACACACACAAGCATGCAGGCAAAACACCAAATGCATATAAAATAGAAATAAGTAGATCATCAAAAAGGAAGATACATAGGTTGGTTCTCTATCCCTAGTTGAGCCACAGCACATGTAGACTGTAGTTATTGCCCTGAGGTTCTAACTTCATTTCCTTTAGGTAAATACCACTAAGTAGACTTGCTGGCACTTCTGTCTTTACATTTTAAAGGAAACACCCCAATGTTTTGTATGGTGATGGCTTCAGTTTCTTTTCCCCAACAGCATGAAAGGGTTGGCCTTTCCCTGCAACTTAAAACAGTATTTGTTACCATTTGTATTTTTGGTAATAGCCAAGTGTGACTTGACAGTGCACTGTGGTTTTATGTACTTTTCTCTGACGATTAGTGATGCTAGGCACTTCCTCAAGCACTGCCTGGCTATTTGCTGTTTTTTGAAGAATAGCTGCATTGTTCTTTGTCCATTTTTAAAGTTAGGTGTTTGTTTCTTGCCATGCAGCCCCTTGTATCACGTGTAGTGTGCAAGCAACTGTCTGTTGTGTACACCATCACTTCACCCTTCTGCCGTTCCCTTTGCGGAAGCACTTTATTTGATATGGCTCCATTTGTACATTTTTGCTTTTTGTTATGTGTATTCCCGGGATCAAATCCAAAGTTACTGCCTAGACTGTCAGGAAGCCTTCCCCGTGTTCTAATCTTACATTCACCTCTAGCTGCTTAGAGTAAAATTTGCAGGTCATATGAAATCAGAATCCAAATCCTTCTTTTGCATGTAGATAGCCAGTTTCCCAGCAACATTCATTGAAGTCATAATTTTCTCGTGTGTTCTCAATTCCTTTGTCAAATGCTAACTGGGCATACGTTAGGTGTGTGAGTTTGTCCAGAGTGCCCTGTTCCTGTGGCTTGTATGTTTAAGGCAGCATCATGCTGTTTGGTTGACTGTGGCTGAATAGCACTGTAAGGCTAGGCAAGGTGACCGTAAGGCAATGTGACTGTTCCCCTCTTCTTTTTTTATTAGGTTGCTTTGGTGTTTCACGGTCTCCCAAGGTTCCTTTTGATCACAGAAGAACATTGATTTCTACCAAACATCTCTGTCTATGTAGATGATTGTTTTTTTTTAATCCTCCATTATGCTAATGTGATCTATCTTATAAACTGATTTGCATGTCGTCGAACCACCCTGTCACTCTGGGCATGATTCCTACTTGGTCATGGTGAATGACCATGCTGTTGAATTCAGTTGCTAGTATCTATTGAGGATTTTGGCATCTGTGCTCAGTGAAATATTAACCTGTACATCATTTCCACTTCTGGGTTCACATAAAAAATAATTGAGCTTGGGCATGGTCTCACGTGTCTGCTGTCCCAACCTCTAGGTAAAGCTGAGGCAGGAGCACAGCCAGCCAGCCTGCCTAGGTGATTTAGTAAGACCTAATATCAAAATAAAAATGTAAAAATAAGGATGAAGGTTGTATCTTGGTTGTAGAGCACTTGCCTAATCAGTGCAAAGCCTTTGGTGGAAGCAACCCCATCAATAGTTGAATAGGCTAATAAAGTATAATGTACAATGTACACACCTCCACCTCCAGCCCTACCCCACCCCACCCAAGGTGGAATATTATCTTACTTTATTGCTATAATACAGGTCAACCCTGAGGACATTGTTGTAAGTGAAATGATCCCATTACAAAAAGATATATTCTGTTCAGTTCCTTTCTGTGAGAGACCCTAGAGTAGTCAGATCTACAGAGACAAAGAATCGAATGTGGTTTCTCAGGCTACAGGAGGCAGAATTAGAGACCTGTTGCTTTAAAAGTAATGGTTTCAGTTTTACGCAATGAAAATATTCCTAAGAGAAGAGCCTTTTTTTTTTTTGGTTTTCAAGACAGGGTTTCTCTGTGTAGCCCTGGCTGTCCTGGAACTCACTCTGTAGACCAGGCTGGCCTCGAACTCAGAAATCCGCCTGCCTCTGCCTCCCAAGTGCTGGGATTAAAGGCGTGCGCCACCATTGCTCAGCAAGAAGAGCCTTTTTAATATACTTAAAAAGCCAGATAGTACGTTTTATTAAACAAATTCTACTCGGTTGTTTTTTGTTGCTGTTATTGTTTGCTTGCTTGTTTCTAAATCATCCCACTGAGATTTGCGTTCAATTCACAGTCTTATTGGGAGGCTCTGTGAAAGGACTGAGGCCATCAAGCCTCTGGTTTTTAATCTGGGCTTTGGCTTCTCTTCACAGTGCAGCCTTCATATCCATGCTTCTTACAGCATCTCCCAGAAGCTAAACGTTCCGATGGCCCCACTCTCTGAGCCCAATGCCGTGGGCATAGTCATCGCTCACGGTAAGGAGCCCTCCCTCTCACCATTGTGGACTGAGCCACCAAGCACAGGGAGAGAGCGCCGCCTTTGAGCTTGTGCGTGCACACGTGCACACAAACACAAACACACACCACGAGCTCGCCCCCAAAAGTAGGTGGCTTTTGTGTTTTGTTCCAGTTTCCTTTCTGTTGCTGTGATTAAACCACTTAGACCAAATGCAACTTGAGGAGGAAAGGATTTATTTCATCTTATACTTCCAGGTCACGGTTCATCATTGAGGGAAGTCAGGTCAGGGACCAGGGAGGAGCCTGTTTGCTCATGCCTAACCTCTCACAGGCTGATCCTTAGCTAACATCCTTATACAACTCAAAGGACCTGCCTAGAGGATTGATGGTGCTCGAAGTGGGCTGGGCCCTCCCACATCAATCATTAACCAAGACAATCTCTCACATGTGTGAATACAGCCCAATCTGACCTGGGCAGTCCCTCAACTTGCGATTCCCGGAGACAGTGCTATGTCGCATACAGCTTAAGGTGACTAGAACACGATCCTTTGATAGAATTTCCTGTATTACAACAATTCTTTGAGTTCTTTTAGACTCTCATTGGCAAGAGCAGCAGCTAGGCTTTGCTGGCCGTCATTCTACTACAACAGGCCTGGTGATGAATACTGTAAATTCACTCAAAAGTTTCCTCTTGTCAGGAAATCCTCTTTGCTTCCTTGCTAATGGATGCTAATGGTCAATTTCTTTTCAGGTAGTGTGGGAGACGCCATCTCGGTGATGGTCCCAGATGTGTACATCTCAGACGATGGGGGTTATTCCTGGGCGAAGATGCTCGAAGGACCACACTATTACACCATCCTGGATTCTGGAGGCATCATCGTGGCCATTGAGCACAGCAACCGTCCTATCAATGTGATTAAGTATGCATGCTCTCAGCTCCCCCACACATTATCTACATAGAAGGCAGTGGTGGGAAAGTTCTTGGGTTTATTGCAGGGAGAGCCACAGACCCTGATTTACATTATTAGATTCTGCAGAACTGGCAAAGGCTCTCCTTCATAGGGATTATGTTCAGAGCAAGCCAGATTGGGCAACACTACTTTCCCTCTCACTCCCCCCAGCTATATATTTTATCACTCTTTAAGGCTATTTTTCTTGGGCCAGCAAGATTACTAAGCACATAAAAGTATTTGCTGCCAAGCTTGACGATCAGAGTTCAATACCCAGAATGCATATGGTATAAGTTTAAAACAACCCTTCTATACCCACACCCACTATTAAATGAAAAATATTGATCTTCTTTCACTCCACTGCCCAAAATGTAGAAATGCCTAAGCACTCTGAGTTAGAAATTACTTAAGTTCACATGTTATAAAATAATGTGAGGTATTTCAAGCCTATCTTAAGTTCTTATGAATTTAGAGTTAACTTATTAATTTAGAAACTCATTCTTAGCTGGGCCAAGCCTCTGTCTTCCTTTGAGAGGTATTCTCTTCCATGCCTTCTATGAGTGAATCCTTTCTCATACCCTGCTCACTAAAAGTATTGGAAATTAAGTAATTTTCAGACATAAGTCACCCACTAAGTTCAAGGGTGCCCCCTGGTTTGGGACCAAAGGGCTAGGTTGCTTTCCTGATACTCCCAGTGCATGCTGGTCCTCTGTAATGATCCTTCTCTAACTCGGGTTTCAGGTTCTCCACAGATGAAGGCCAGTGCTGGCAGAGCTATGTGTTCACACAGGAGCCCATCTACTTCACTGGGCTTGCTTCTGAGCCTGGAGCCAGGTCCATGAACATCAGCATCTGGGGATTCACAGAGTCTTTCATTACCCGCCAGTGGGTCTCCTACACAATCGATTTCAAAGACATCCTTGAGCGGAATTGTGAGTGTCTCCTTCGGAATTTCCAACCAGAAATCTGTAAACTCCTTTTCCCAAATAACCCATTCAGAGGAATCTCTTTCAGCCAGGATAATCAGATGCATGTGCATGTGAAAGGCGATGGAGGAACTTTCCTTGTGGGCAGTCCTGCAATGGAACACAGAAGCAATCCTGGGCTAGTGCTGTCCACGAGAATTACAAGGGGCATCTGTATAATTTCAATTATTCGTTAGCTATGTTATAAAATTGAAGGTGAACTACATCTTCATGGTAGAATTATCTATAAATGTCCAAAACATTATTGTTTCAACACGTAAGCGATGTGAGTTCATCTTCAGCAGGGAATCCTACATTAGCTCTCAAGCTTAAGACCATTAAAATATTTGTTACACACCCATCCCTTAGCAGGCTGGCTCACTGCTGGTCCTCAAGTCTCCAAAAAAAAAAAAAAAAACCTAGGCAACACTCTTTAGGTTCCAACCTGGGAGCATTCTCCTAGGAGCATATGATGTGGAATGCTAAAGCAGAAGCAGATGCTGGCAGTCGGAGAGCCAGCAGACTCTAGAGGAACATTAGGAAGGGGCCATTCTCCCTTCTGCTTGAAGCCAAGTATGCATGGTAACATTGAATCTGGGCTCCTGTTGGTGTCTTATGCTAAACAAATGGCCAACGTATGAGAAACGTGGCTGCTTGTCTCTGACAGCTCCTGGGATGGAGGGACCAGGCCATCAAGGCAAACAACAGCCTCTTGGTTTGGGAAAGACTCTAGCGCTCCCTGTATAGCCTCACTTTAAAACAAAGGTTTCTCCTAATCCCCCCCCCCCCCCCCCCCCCCCCCGCCAAGATGGAGAGAGTCTTCTTTTGCTATGAGGAAGTGCAACTGCTAGTGGGCTCTAGACTAAAGTGACTTTGTGTTTGCAACTCCAAACTGAAGCAAGAGATTGAATCAGACAGCCCACTTGCCTTCCTGCCCTCCTTCTTCCCAGAGCCTGACAGCTGCCTCTCTTATGGGTGGGCTGTGTGCTGTGCCAACTCCTGAACATTCTGCCTGTCCTTTAGGTGAGGAGGAGGACTATACCACGTGGCTGGCACACTCCACAGACCCTGGAGATTACAAAGATGGCTGCATTTTGGGCTATAAAGAACAGTTCCTACGGCTACGGAAGTCATCCGTCTGTCAGAATGGTAGAGACTATGTTGTGGCCAAGCAGCCATCCGTCTGTCCGTGTTCCCTGGAGGACTTCCTCTGGTATCAGCACTTCTCAAATCCCTCTGTCAGCCCCGGTCCCACATGCGGGGAGGTGAAAAATAGTTGTTTTATCCAGCTAAAAAATACTGGCATTCCTTTCTGCCAGACTAAATAACTCTTGCCTGCTGTCCACAAAAGTGAGCCACAGAAAAAGGGGAGCAAACATTACTAACATTTAACAGATTATTTTATCATTCTGGATAGTCATTGGACACAGACACTGTCTAGCCTTAGAAGTAATGATGTGGACATGGTAGGAAGGACAAAAATTAAATAATAAGAAGTGGTCTGGCATGTAACTCAGGTGGTACAGGGTTTGCCTAGCACAAAGCCCTAAGTTCAATCCCCAGCATCAAATAAACTATGCATGTTGGTTCCTGCTGGTAATCCTAGCTCTTGGGGGATAGGGGCAGTTCAATAATAGCCTAGAATGCATAAGACTCTGTCTCAAAACAAAATTAAAATTTAAAAAGCAGGAAGGGTTGCAAGGGCAGCCTACAAAATGATAAACTAAAAACAACAGGAAAAGTAGCTCAGGGGCAGGGAGGAAATTGGGCTTTGCAAGCAGCTTCTGGAAGGCTCTAGGCTTTGGATCATCTGCAAGACTGAGGACTGAAGGTTGGTGGTTTGGTCCTGAGGCTAGAGGTGACATCAGTGTGTTCATGGTACCTAGCTCTCAGTGAGTTTAGAGGCCACCAGGATGTACTCCCTAAAGTTCAGGACCATCAAGGATCAAGAGTTACTTATGTGGTCTGGTATTAGTTGATATGCAAGAGGCCAGTGTCACTTAAATGAGGAAATTTGGGACAAATAAGAACTGTCTCATATTGCAGGTAATAACTTGCTGCTTGTGACAGACAGGAAGTAAAATTGGGTCCCTAAAGCACTTGGACAAAGAGGACAGTTAGTACTCTTGTTCCCTTGTCATATTCCCCTGAACTACAGGTAACAGCTCCCTGCAGGTCTGAGGGAAACTCAGGTCCAACCCTATGTGGCTCCTCCCATCCTCATTTCCACAGGAAATACATTACTCAGCTCACTTTTGGCTGCCAGGCAAGCCTGGGGTCATTCCGAAGGGTTGCCCTGTCCTTGTCCTGGCTTCTGGGGGCCTCTTTCCCTGAGCTGCTGCCTTGTAACATGCCTGGGGTCCTGCAGAGCTCAGGGATATGAGAATGCTAATGTGAGGAAGCTCTGTCCTCACCCCACAGCTCAGAGCCTCCCCTTGGCCTGTAATATATAAGATAGATAGCACAGCTTGGAAGCCTCTTCCATGTTCTCTCACCAGACTCACACACACAGGAAGTGGTAGTGAGGCGAGAAGGGTCCCCTGTGGCTGAAAAGGACAGGGATCACAGAACAGCTTGTCAAGGAGGTGGCATCAAGCTGAGTGTTGTGACCAAGTGGGTCATAGAAGCCAGTGGACTGTCGGGAACTTAGACACCCAGCAGCACACCAAGGAACGCTGTGAGAAGTCAGAGAGAAGCACTTGGAAGGCGGAGACAGGCAGAGCCCCATGAACTCCAGGCTCGCCTAATCTATATAGTGTGCCCCAGGCCTGCTAGAGCTACATTTTAAAAAAGAAAAATATGGATCAGAGTCCAGGTTGAGGTCATTCAAGCTAAATTTCCCTTTCAGCTGGTGAAAGAAAGGAACTGTTGTGAATAGACGTGGAGTCAAGGAGAGGAAATGTTAGCTTTGATGACCAGTAAGCTTCGTGGGGCCTTAGACATTCATTTCCAAGGTTGCAGAAGGTGTTGAAGTTAAAATACAGAAAATAAAACATAAATGAGGAGCTAGAGATGTCGTTTGGTATAGTGGTAACGTGTTTGTTTAGTGTGTGAGAGGGTCTGGGTTAAGTCCCCAACACTAGGCCTTGAGGGTGGATAGTAGTCTAAATGAGCAAAATAAGGTAATTAAAAGTATTCTTGCAAGAAATATGGCTAGACACAGGATATAGCTCGGGGCTAGAGCACTTGCCAAGCATATATCAGGCCCTGAATTCAATCCCCAAAGAGAGAGAGATGTAGGAGGGAAGGAGGAGAGGGAGGGAGAGATTTGCCCCACTAAAAGATAAGGGATGGTTTCTAGGGTCGACATGAAGGCTGGGGAGAAGACTCTAACGAGTGGGGAGAGCGGCCGTTCTTTCTCACAGTCTGTGTGCAAGGACTCAGGGTGGTGGGACCAGGGTCAGCCTTGGAGAAGAGGCAGGATCTCACGTCATGGGAGAACACAGAAGGGAGGGTGGGTGAGAGATATACAAAGAGACGGCATGGAACGGATGGGGGAGGCGCAGAGCTGGATCAGTGGCCTGCATGTTGCTGTACGAGCAGAGGACTACGAATTCTGACCCTCAGCACCCATAATAGGCAGCACACATCTGCACTTCAGTGTTAGCGATGGGAAGAGAGAGGCAGATCTGGAGTTCACTGGCTCCAAGTTCAATGAGAGACCCTGTCTTTAAAAAATGAGGAGAGGCAGAGAGGAAGACACCTGACATTAACTTTTGGCCTCCATGCTTGGGTATGGCCATTTACACGTGCTAATACACATGCAAGTGTCTGGGGCATGAGCAGCACTTCAGAGCGGAAATGTGAGGCAGAACAAGTCAGCCCCGGGGGTGCGGTGGTGGGGAGGGGGGATGGTCTCATTAGGCCCTATCCTTTAAATGCTCCACCACCTCTCAGTTGCTCCATACTGGTGACCACCCCTTTAATACAGAGACCTGTGGAAGACACTAAAGATTCTAGCACAGACCTGCAAAGATGACATAGCTTTCCCAACCGGTTTCCAGCAATTGTTCTCGCCTCAGTTGGAGCATCCTCAGTGGGAATGTCAACTGTCCACTTGACCGACTAGGCACGTGCTGGCTTGTAGGCAAGCAATTTCAAAAGTATCCTTATTGTTTGGTTTCTACAGTGACTTTGGCTACTTCCGTCCAGAGAATGCCTCAGAGTGTGTGGAGCAGCCAGAACTGAAGGGACATGAGTTAGAGTTCTGTCTGTACGGCAAGGAGGAACACCTGACAACAAATGGGTAAGGCGGCCTCTCTGTGGTGAGATCTCACCGCCCTGGGCCAGCGCAGCTTACCACCACACGGTTCTGAATGAGCAGTACTCCAGGACATTCATGAAGTCACCATCTAGTAGACCTTCTGTGGTGATAAAATATTCTGTCATCTGCCATGTCCAAATGACAACCATTGGCCCCCTGGGACCATTGACTCCAGTGCAAATTAGTAAGTCTGTGCAGGCCCAGAAAGAACACAAAATCTCCCCGGAGACAGTGGCCTTCCCTGCCTCCAGCCCTGGGCACACGCCCATTTTGCCTGCGTCATAATATTTCAGTCAACAAAACAATGCATCTGCAAAACAGGACTTCCCAAGGAGGTGGCTAAGCTTGTGGAAACCTGCTGTCCTAAGGATAGGGTTAGCAACATTTGTGGGGAAAGACAAGGTGAAAGTTGATGGGGCAGCACATGTCTGTTATCCCAGCACTCAGGCTATGGGAGTGGGAGGTCCTCTTAAGTTCAACAGCAGTCTGTACTACACATCTAGTTCTAGGCCAGCCAGTTCTACTTAGAAAGCCCTGTCTTGAGAAAAGAAGGGGGAAGTGGTTTTCTGTGGCATGAATAAATATGTGTAACTTAGCATCATAGTTCCTCACAGAACATATACACACAGACACTGAGGAATGGTGCTTCCATAGTCTCAGGTTGGAGGTTTTGGATCCTTTAATGTCAAAAAGTTACCCATTGAGTTGTGCTGGCCATTCAAAAGGTCACCTGCTTAGTTACTTGAGTTTTGGCCATTTAAGTCCCTGAAAATTGTTGGGTGTGGTGGTGCACGCCTTTAATTCCAGCACTTGGGAGGCAGAAGCAGGCCATTCTCTGTAGGTTCAAGGTCTGTTTGGCCTACCTAGTGAGTTCTAGAACAGCAAGACCTACATAGTGAGACCCTCTTTTTTTTTTTTAGTTTTTTTCAAGACAGGGTTTGTGTGTGTAGGCCTGGCTGTCCTGGAACTCACTCTGTAGACCAGGCTGGCCTTGAATTCAGAAATCCGCCTGCCTCTGCCTCCCGAGTGCTGGGATTAAAGGTTTGCACCACCACTGCCCGGCTAGACCCTGTCTTAAAAACAAAAGCCCCTGAAAATGAACAAGAGCCACCGTGATCCTCATGACTCATGCATCAGAAGTGCTACAGCTCAGCTGGTGAGAAACAGCTGTGGCCTCTGAGTTGGTGCCTTTTAAAGATCCTCATAGGCATCTCTTAGTCTTCATTATTGGCAGGCAACCTTCACCTGGCATTACTGCTGCTTCCAATTTGTCGTTTTGGGATTTTGGGAAACTTTCATAAACTTGCTTCTTCGAGGCTCCACATACCTCACAGCCTTCGAGACAGCATGGCTGCAGCTCCTGCAAAGCAATGGTCAGGTGTACCCCAGCCAAGAAGCCCTGGCTGCTGTCTCTGTGCCTTCCCCAGACACCAACACAGCTACTGCCAGCCTCTGACCAAGCTCCTCTGCCCTTCAGGTACCGGAAAATCCCGGGAGACAGATGCCAAGGGGGGATGAATCCAACCCGAGAAGTAAAAGACTTGAAAAAGAAATGCACAAGCAACTTCTTGAACCCCACAAAGCAGGTATGTTGAAAACAAACCTAGGTTCTGGGTGTAGGCGGGATTTCACGTTCTGTCAGGAAGAACCCCAGTGACACTTAGGAATCAATACAGGATGGCCATAGTGCTCCTGTGGAGTTTTGCACAAGAAGCTGTCAGGATGCAGGACCCATCACATGCCATACACCAGTGACAGGCTCATCCTGCTAGGAGCTGCTCTGTGTTTGGGAGAAAACGGTATTATGTAAAGTTCTGAGGCCCAGAGTCACTCAAGAGAGAAGGTTTAAGAGTGAGTGAGGGATAGCCATGTTGAACTATTCCTGCTGTCACCTGATGATACATGAACTTTTTACATGTTCGCCAAAGGTTTAAAAGTAGAAAGGACAGTGCAGGGCACTGTAGCTCAGTGGGTAGAGTATTTGCCTAGCGTACATAAAGCCCTGACTTCAGTCCTCAGTATCACATGAACAACCATACATACCTGTAACCCAAACACTTGGGAGCTAAGGCAGGAGGATCAGAAATTCATGGCTACAGAGCTAGTTTGAAGTTAGCCAGGACTACATGAGACACTGTCTCCAGAACAAACAGCCGGGGATAGAGAGATGACTCAACACTTAACAGTGCACACTGTTCCTGCACAGGACCCCAGTGTGGTGTGGAGCATCCATGTCAGGCCCCACAACGGCCTGTACCTCCAGCTCCTGGGGATATAACACTCGCTTCTGGATACTGTGGCCACTGCACTCACATGTGCACACACATTCATGCACACACACACACACACACACACACACACACACACACACACTTACAAACAAAAACAAACAATTCAAAAAATAACAAAAGACTAAGACCATAAAGGGCCATGGACTAGAGATTCGCACACAGGAGAGCCCTGCAGTAAGTAGGTAGTGACTTTTGTCCTGACGCATGCCAAGAATGCTACAATGAAAGCGGAGCTGTGGTCGTAATGGACTCACATCAAGTCATAGGAAGAGTGGTACCAGTCTGTCTGGTGGAGCTCTGGAGATGAGCTAACTAGGGAGGCCTCCTGGTGAAGCAGCACACCGTGATTTGGGAGGTAACCTGAGGGCCATCTTCCTAATGTGTAATAGGAAAAGTTAGGCGCCTGACAATCCCAGCACCTCCTCCCTGCTGTGTAAAGGGAGGGACTCTGAAGGCAAGGAGGGAAGAGTGTGTGGGTGTGTGTATTGGTAAGGGGGAGGCAGTTCCCCCTTCTCTGCACCCCTGCCCTGGACTGCTGGTAGCTGTCCTCAGAGCGTTTGTGTGTGTGTGATTGCACAGGACTCCCGCCCACAGGGACACAGCTTGTCCCAGAATCCAGCTCCGCCTCCTCTTGGATACACTGAAAACACACACTTCCTATCTCCTACCCAGAAGCAGGTAGGTTACACGCAAACAATGATCTGATAAGGCTTATCTGTTAAAACAAGCCAAAAGGTAGTAACAACAGAAATCTCCTTGTCATACAATGGCCAGCCTGGAATAGCATTGACACACATCTTCAAAGATGATCTCTAGTGATAGATTCATTCAGCACCCCATTCTCACAGTCTCCTTTCCTGCTCCACCCATAACCTCCAGGAGTTGTAGACGAGGGACAGGAAACAGTCACAGTGACCGTAGCGATCTTCTAGGCATGTCCAACCTGTGGCCCCATGGCTACATACAACCAAGAATAGCTATAAAAGCATCCCGACACAAAATTGTACATTTATTTAAAACATGAATTCTTTATGCGATTTTTTTCCCCCGTAACTCAATTGAGCAGTTCTCAAGCATGAATTTTATAGATGACAACATCACGTTGCAATGTGAAAAGGTTGGACATGTCTGCTTTGAGGCAGTGGCCAAGGCTTCCACTGTGACTTTGACAATGAAGGCCCTGCACTATAGCTTGCAGGCCGCTGGAGTTCAGATTCCCCTGTGCTGGTGTGCTAGCCCCCTGTCATCTGTGGGGGGGGAGGTGGAGATGTACCCTCGCTAAGTGTGTTGGTATAAAAGCAACCGTAGACTCTGCATGCCTAATTCCTGCTCTGTTTGTTTTAATTTATCAAGAATTCCAAGTCGAATTCTGTCCCTATTATCCTGGCCATCGTGGGACTGATGCTTGTCACAGTCGTAGCAGGAGTCCTCATTGTGAAGAAATATGTCTGTGGCGGAAGGTAAGAAATGCAGAAGCGGGTCAGCGCTACTGAATCCAAACCGAAAGCCACCCTAGCCCCGGAGGTCCGGTTCTCTTGGCAGACACTAGGGAGTGAAAGATAACCCTGAAGATCAGGTCTAAATTGTGTATCCTATATCTGATGCAATGTGGCCAGGAGTGTGGAAAACTGGGGAAATTCCATGCTATAAGAAGTGCTCCCTCCTCAGCTCAGGAAACTAACCAGGGTCCCCTCCGCAGGTTCCTGGTGCACCGATACTCTGTGCTGCAGCAGCACGCAGAGGCTGACGGAGTGGAGGCTTTGGATACAGCCTCCCACGCTAAAAGCGGTTATCACGATGATTCAGATGAGGTGAGACGCTTTCTTCTTGAGGAATTACCCACAATTTTAAGTCTTTTTTTTTTTAATCTGTTTGTTTTTTGAGACAGGGTTTGTGTAACCTTGGCTGTCTTAGAACTAGCTCTAGGTCTAGTAGACCAGGCTGCCCTCGAACTCACCAAGGCCTGTGTCTGCCTCTCAAGTGCTGGAATTAAAGGTGTGTACCACCATGGCCTGCTGAAAAATTTAAGTCTTAAAAAGAGTTACTTTTATACTCGTGATTGAGACAATCTCAGGAGAGATGGCTCATCGGTTAAAAGCACTTGCAACTCTTTGACAACCCAGGTTCCATTCTCTGCAAACACATGATGGCTCACCACTCTCTGGAACTCTCCTTCCAGAGAATCCAATGCCCTCTTCTGGCCTCCTATATATATATATACAATGAAAATAAGTAAATCTATTTTAAGTTTAAAAAAATAAAAAAAGGATACAACTAACTAGGACCAAGTTGTACATGGCCTGAAGCAGCACTGGAGTGACAAGAGCCGCACAGCAAGTAGGCGAGTGCTTTCAAACTAGGTTCCTAATTTGTCTGTAATCTGGCTGGTGTCTTTCTTTTCAGGACCTCCTGGAATAGCTCTTCAGAGGAGCTGGGACTGAATGTGCATGGAGCCACAGTACCTCCTTCACTCCCTGAGGCTCTGACTTGGGGAAATAAATTTCCCACCCCGTCAGCGGCCCCAGCTCTGTTTCTGCCACTTCCATCCAAGCCCAAAGGACCTACCTACACTAAAGAAAGCAGGGTGGGGGTGGGGGGACCCTGACTGATCTCACAGTTGGCTTTGAGAAAAGGGGGAAATTTTAAATTCTTTAACATTTTTGTTTCAATTTCTGTCTTTTGTAAAAGTGTGGGCTTTAGGCTTCTCTTGGTTTGTTTTGTGTGTTAAGGGACATGACTTGGGATTCAAAGGGATTGCTTCACTGACCCCGCTCTTGTGTGCCCATCTGGTACCTGCGCCAGGGCATCTGCCAAGTCCACCATCAACTCAACTCCCACATCATACCTGGTGCCATCCCTCGATCTGCTGGTCATGTGAAGCAACCTCAGAGAAGGAAGCAGAGGGTGCAGTGACTGGCGCCACCTGGTCAGCTTTTCTCCATCCTCGGACGGCCATGATCAAAGAGCACCTGGCACCAGCCCTGCTGTGGCTTTCTCATCCCCACCCCACCCCCAACCATGACTGTAGGGCACAATGACTTTTCTTTTCCCATTTAATTAGGCAATACCCTTGTTAATTGCCCTTTGGCAACTAACTTAATCGTGTGCTTCCAACACACCAAATAGGGAAAACTTACAGGGCAATATTTTTAACTTGTGGCAAGAAGGAAGGAGCAACACAGAACTGACTAGCTCTAACACCTATTAAAGACAAAACTGGCTGCTTCTGAGCCCTTCAGGCTGTGTCTTGTGGTGTGCCAGTGGCTCTACTCAAGGCTGGCCTTGAAGCCTGTTCAGGCTCGCCATACCTTTCCTGGTATTCATCGTTCAGTGCACAATGCAGACTGACAATGGTAAGCTTCCATTTTCCCCAACACTCATTGTAAAGGCTCAGAGCTGAACAACCACCATAGCTACTTATTGCTTCCTCCCAAGTTGCTACTGCTCATAGAACTGGGACTTGGAATGTTTTTAGGTTGATGGACTTTTTCAAACTCAAAGTTATGTTACCAGACTATCCTCACCCTTCCCCTAGTTTTGCTGAGTTCTTTGTTGTCCAGAACCCTTTGGCTAACCCCACCGAAGGCACATTTCTAGATGATGCTGTGTGTGGTCGATACATTGCTTTCATGTTTTAAATTTAAGGGAATTTTCTATCTGATATTTTTCCAAATTAAATAAGTTATAGAATGTGATCAGCGGATGTGGGGGCGGCCATCTGGCAGTGGGAATCTGTAGCGATTCATCTGAATACAGCTCAGATGTTAGCTGGACAGGAAGATGGTGTGGTAGGTCTCTAGTCTCCCTACCCCTGCTGTGCTGATCACAGTCCCTCCCAATTACCACTAGGACATTCTTTAGTAGATCTATTTTGCTGTCACTTCATTCTGTGGCTAGATAGTCAGTGGAAAGTAAATGTGCCAAACTAACTTTTGTCAGAATGCATGAGCAGATGGCTGAGTCCGCTCCTCCCCAGAAGGAACAAACAGCATCAGGGAAAGAAGGGGAGGAAGAGGAGGGAGAGCCAAAGAGATGCTGACTTGCAGCTAAGTGAGTCATGGAACGTCAGTTAGAAATGAAGTTAGGGTCGTTTCTGGGAAGAGAATTAATATCTGTTAGAGCCAGAATGCTTGAGTCTTTTAGCTTGTTCATTTTGTAATGATTCTAAAATAATTCCAAAGATAAAGCATCTCATAAATTATCAAAGTTCTGTCCACCCTCACCTCCTGCCAAAGGGGAGAGATCTATTTCCACTCCACACTGTCTCTCCCAGCATAGCCCCGGGTTGGTGTGGGTAGATAGGCCAATATATGGTGATCTTCCCTAGTGTCTTGATGGACTTAACACTCACCCCTAACCTTCAAAGACTAGGGTGCTCTGCCTCTAATGGTTTCTGGGACTTCCATAGAACTTGGCAGTTTCTGGATCATTTCTCTTTTGAGCACCACATTCTTGCCATAGATAGAGCTCAGGAGCCAAAGTTGAGTCAGCCACCCAGGGTCTTCAGAGCTCTGAAACGTAGTTATGCAAGACCCTGGGTCCTTGAAGCAGAGCTGCTCATGGGTGACTTGCTAGGGCTGAGGACTATTCAGAGGCATTTCCTGCAGAGCCATTATTTTGACACTTTTTTGTTTTCATTTTGGAAAACAATTTTATTCCTCTGTTTCATGGCTGAAATAAAAAGTGATTGTAATCGGGGGCACCCCCTCTCCCTTGGATAGTCACTGTTGGGGAGCACAGGACCGGCCTCTGAATGAGTTCTCTCTGCCCCTTTGCCTTCTATCTCTAGCTCACTGGCTCTGTTGGCTTGGATTCTGCTCCTACAATGGCTCTCAGAAGCATTCACATGTATGGATGTACAACCCCAGGCAGCAGTTTAAGCTCTTTAAGCTGCTTTTTAAAAAAGTTCTGCTTTGGTTTGTCCTGTGCAGCCGTGGGGCATCGTCAGCATCGCTGGTGAGCATACCATTATTCTCAGCGTTGTGGTGGCAGATGGGGTTGGTTCTAGAAACTTGGGCAGTAGGATTTAACATTGTTAGGTAGCTCAGACATATCAGAAAATCCATAGTGGCCTAAGTTTTAAATCCAAAACATCTTTTTTTTTTTTTTTTTTGGCTTGGGACCCTAGGGGCTTAGAGTTTTCCTGAGACCAGAGGCCATGACTGAATGTGCCTGTGCTGTGAATCTAATGGAATACTGCTTTGAGGCCCTTGGAGAGTGATTGCAGCTGCAGAGTGGGCTCAGGAACTGTCAGTCTTGACAACTGAGGCCTTGGACCCCGCTGCCTCTGAGTCTACATTCTGGCATGCAGTCCCATGCTCTTGGCCTTACCTCTAGTCCCCTGCCTGGTCCCCTAGCCTTTCCTCTCTGGCAGTGTAGTATTATGGGCCACCCTCGGCTCCTTTATTGGTCAGGCCTATAAACCATGACTGGACATAACTATACTGAACCGTCCCTTCTTCAGGATACTAGATTCTGAGAGGGATGCAAGGCCATTCCAACAAGCCCCAGAGTGAAAGGGCTTGCACGGTGTCACTCATTTTATTGCTCTGCAGTAAACCATATAGGTAGAAAGTCCTCCAGTGCTCTGAAGAGCCCTGCCCCTATGCACACTGGCAAAGGGCTCACCCGCTTGTCAGTACAACCCTCTCAACTCATACTCAGCAGGGATTGCTAACGTAGGGCAGGGCACACTTTCTCAGTTTTCTATCACTGTCCTAGTAGAGGGGAAAGTAACATGAACTTTAATGTCTTTTGGAACAAACCAAAGTTTAAGATTTGCCATATGATGTCGGCCAGTGCTTGACCAGGTTCGGGCTGCTATGGGCTTGTTGAAACCACAGGTGCAGGTGGGATTTCTTGGTTCCATGCATTATAACAATAAGAATTGGAGCATTAACTTGAAATTGTCTTCAAGGACTTGCTATGTGCACTTCTTCACACCAGTACATTCTCTGCATCTGTTTATATGATAACACAAGCTAATCTGTACCTTTATATATATGTGTGTACATATATACATGTATAAACTGTATAGTGTACATGTTAATGATTTATCAGTATGCCCCGAATTTCCAGTGCAGTTCTCATCCTCCGCATGCCCTCAGCTGTGGTCAGGTGACTTCCTGTCTCCTGGCAGCTCTGCTGAGTCCCTGTGTTTGAGCCTCCAGGGAGAAGGGTTTGGGCTGCATTTTCCTTATCCCCATGCACAGAAACTGCTCAGGGTCCCCACGTGCCTGTTGTCCTCTCCTCTTGTCTTTTGTTCCCTTTCTGAGCATGTAGCCCCTCCCCCTGGCTGTGAGGGGTGGCTGCCTTTATAGGAAAGTGTAAAGCAGGATCAAGACCACCACTGCATGTGTACTGAAAACTCCGGACTTCTGCCCACTTGGGACAGAACATTGCATGTGAGGTGGGATTACCAAGTTTCAAAGACCCGTGTCAATTATACAGCCAAGCCAGATCCCCATAACGACATCCCACAAAATGGAAATAAAACGCAAAATCTCTTTAGGATTATGTAAATAAATCTGGATGTGTTTAACTTTGTACTGGTAATTTTCTGTATATTTGCAATATTTGAGTTAGAAATAAACAGCCTGGACTTTGGTGCCTAACCTACTAAGATGAGTAAGCTACAGTTTTGTTTTTGTTTTTTAGCGAGTGTTTCCAGGTTTCTACCTTCAAAAATCAAAACTCCAGCAACTAAAGAAGCAACATCAACTTGAGAGTCAACCCTGGGCATTCCTAGCTGGAAGAGAGGGAGCCAGTTTATGAGGAAATGGCTCCCAAACAAATGAGCTGCTTGCCCATACGTTTTCTAATTCCTCATCTTTTCTTCTTGATCTTTATGCTGTCAAGGTCTGCCTCCCTTGGTGGCACTGCACACTTTCTCCGGTGTCTGCTTCTACACATCTGGACTCAACAACATATGGCTACACTCTGGAGTTGTGTGTTCCCTGTAGCTGGTTGGTCAAACGAACACTGGAAGGTCGTGGCTCTGCATGTGTCTCACCTTCCCTGGCTCCTCTCAGAGTCCTGCGTGCTCAGCCTCCTTATGTACAAGTGTCGCCAGAAGGCGCTCCCTGCCTTCAGCCATTAGCTAGCCATTAGCCATCCCACTGTGCCCTGGGATAGCATTTTGAGCCAATCTTTCCATTCAGTGTTCCCACATCTCAGTCTGGAGATGGCAGGGCACAGGTCTCGTTCCCTCTAGCAGAGTTTTTACCCCAAGGATTGATTCGAGGGTTTAAGAGATTCTAACATATCCCAAGACTCTCTGCACCAGAATCAGACTGGCCTAGAACTTGTTGTGTAGCTCAGGCTGCCCCCAAATTGATGGTCATCCTCCTACCTCCACCTTCAGAGTTCTGGGATTGCAAGTGAGTACCATTATGTTCAGCTCTGAATTGGACTTTCTGATGGGCAAACTGAGGGGTCTGTATTTTTAAATTTGATTCCTTATAATTCACTATATGTGTGGTACAAGTTGGGGGGGGGGGAGCTTACACAAGAGGCTTAAGCCACTTTCTCCACAAAAATGGCTAAGAATGGAATAAAGTGGTCCCCCTAAGCTGGAGACAACAGTCAGTAAATTGCCCACCACACAAACATGAAGGCAGTCTCCAAGCCCACGTTAAAATCCCAGTGTCCAGGAGGCACACACAGGAGGATTCCTGGAACTCACTGGCCAGCCTAGCCTGATCAATAGGACCCAGGTCAAAGTAGGACACCTCTCAAAGACAATATGGGGGGACCCTTGTCCCCTTCAGAGACTGAACCACTAACCAAAGAGCACACACTAACCAAAGGACCTAGGCCCCCTACACATATGCAGCAGATGTACAACTCTGTCTCCATGTAGGTACTGAAAAACTAGAGGGTGGGCCTGTCTGTGGAATACATTCTTCTAGCTTGGCTGGATTCCTTATCTAGCCTTAGTGGAGAAGATGCACCTAGCCCCACAGAGACTTGATGTGCCGGGGGTGGGGGGACTGGGGGGTACTTGGGTGGGGCTCTACCCTCTCAGAGAAGGGGAAAAGGGATGGAAGGAGGGACTGTGGGAAGGTGGACAGCAGTCAGGATGTAAAGTGAATGGGTGAATGAATGAATGGAAGAATAAAATAATAAGTAAGGGGGAATATATAGATGGCTATCTGAATCCAGTCCCTGGGTCCCACATGGTGAAAGGAGAGAACTGACTCTGACCTTCAAATGTGTGTGACCTAGAGCCCTGGGTTTGAGTCCTAGCATCCTGTGGCAGTTCACTTTGTCCCAGAAGATCTGATACCCTCTTCTGGCCTTCATTGGCACTGGGAATGCACATGATGTACAGATAGACATTTTTAAAAGAGGGAAACTTTTTAGATAAACACAGTTAGGAAAGGGGGCTGCGATAAGAAACCATATAATTTGGGTGGAGGGTCCAGTGTGGAGTGGACTGTCTGGATGAGCACAGCGATCAGCTGGGGATGCTTGGGTTTAGTGAGCACTGACTGTGGGCTGGCCATTGGATCCTAGGCACAGTCCCGGCATCAGCAACCCTAGTTACACAGACCGGAGGTTCAGAGCCATCAGCTGATGGCTGAATGGTACAGCCAAATGTCACACGTCCCTGTCTCTGGGGAGCTTCCTTCCCTGTGAGGCTGCCTCTCACCTTGTCTGTGCTTTAGCTCATAGGGAAGAGAGCCATTGACAGCTTTCAAAGGGGGAAATGCTGGTCTGACCTAAAAATAGTTTCCATTTATCCAGCACTTAGTCAGCTACACTCTGCTAAGCACTTTACAGAGATTACTTCTTTTAATCCTCACAACAACCCTATGGTTATTATTATCTCCATCTCACAAATGAAACCCAACTTGTGAGAGGCTGGGGGTGTGAGGTGTAGCTCAGTGGCTCTGTAGTAGAGGGCTTGTCTAACAAGCACAAGGCCCTGGGTTCAAGCCCCAATACACACACACACTCAGAAGAGCAGAGACATGTCCCAGTACACATATACACACATAAGAGTAGCCCAAGTAGGCACACACACACATATACAGGGAAGAGTGGAGACAAATCCCAGTACACATACACACACGGGGGGTGGGGGTGGGGGTTAGTACACAAATACACACACACATACACACACACACACACAGAGTGGAGGGGGAAAAACCCCAATACACATACATAGAGGGTCAGAGAGATCATGGGGTGTCACTAGTCACATAGCTAGCTGATGACAGAGCTGAAGTGTAGCCAACTAGTCTGGCAACAGAGGACTGACTGCCTGTCCCCACTTCTCCCCTCCTCTCCCCTCCCCTTGGGACAGCAAAGGGAGGTCCCCATGAATGGCCAAGGTATGGAGACCAGCTCTTTAATGACCTGCTGTTCAACAAGTGTGGGAATAGCCAGCGGTGTACCTGAGAGTTCACTGGTCTTGGGACCTTACGCCCTGTTGAATGAGCTGGAGGTCAGGAACAGAGGCCGCTCAGGCCTCCCCCCAAAGCCAGAGTCCCTCACATAGACTCTGTGGTCACACCCTCCCCTCCCTCCTAATGCTGTAGGGTGTCATCTCACTCCCAAGATAACAGGGCCACCTCAGCCCTCCTCCTGTGGCTATTCTGGGCAGCTCTCTGATCCTTCTCTTCTCCTGGCCCCTACTTCTCCCTTTAGTGGGAGTAGGTGGGTGGGGAAAAGCCAGCCCACTTACATAAGCCTGTGGCTGCGACCCTAGGGAGATCAGCCTGGACAGCAGGTGCACAGCCCCTCCCTCACCAGCAACAAAGAAAAGTTTCAGCTGGACCCCAGCATGGAGACAGCCACCACACCAGAGATAGCCTCACGCTCCCAGCGGCGGGTAGAAGCTGCTGACCTAGTGGATGCTGAAGGACCCCAGACTTCAGATCAACGGGAGGCAGGCAGCCCATCTCTGCAGCTCCTGCCCTCTATTGAAGGTGACTCATGGCAGTCTGTAAGGGTGGGGATGCTGAATGTGTGGGAGGGGGAAACTTCCTACTGCCCTGAATATACCTTCCGGGGGTCCTCCCACCCCTGTGTGTAAGCTTTAATAACTTTAGGGAACTTCTAGTTAGGATAATGCAGGAATATTCTGGAAGCCCTTACCTTCCCTCTCAAATTGTGACTTGCTACTCAAATGTCCCTGTTGTAATTTTATTCTTTAGCTGAGAAGTCAGTGAATGATGTTGATCTGTTTATATTTTTACCATCAAAACCAGTCACAGGTCCTAGAGGACCCAATAGACTAAATACCCTGTTGGGAAGGGAACGGAGGAGAGAGAGTGGCCATTTGTAGTGGAATAAGAATGACTCCCAAACTGTTGGCTATGTACGTGGCTGAGTTTCTTGGGCAGCCTCTGCGTGGGCCATGCCGCCGCATCAGGGCCTACCCTAACATCCCA
This sequence comes from Montemys delectorum, assembly GCA_019843815.1. Lineage (NCBI taxonomy): Eukaryota > Metazoa > Chordata > Mammalia > Rodentia > Muridae > Montemys > Montemys delectorum. The sequence continues at coordinate 8,693 of JADRCD010198589.1, read as the reverse complement.
CACTGGCTCACTGGCCAAGGCCTCTCAAAGTCAGAGCTCTGAGGAAGAAGAGCCTTTCAGGAAAAGCACTCCATTTCCAGTTTCCAGGTGAGGGTACATGGTGCCTACCCCATCAACCTCCTACCTGCCCCGGTGCCAACTGTCACCACCACAGCTCACCTGGGCAACTGCTGGGAGCCAAATGACACGATGTGTGTCTCCACTGTACCTGGGTCTGCAGACCCAGGGGAGAGATGGGAAATAGCTCTTCCCTTCTTTGTGACGATCTGTAGCAGCCCTGTTGCCGTGATAAAACATTTAGCCCAACAAAGTCCCAGCATTAAAACCCCTTAAATTTGCAGAGGATTTGAAAACCACACATGAGAAGCCCATGAACTCCTGGAAAAGAAAGAAGTAGAGGGAAAAAAAATGAAGTTCTAGACTGGCAGGCCATGCCCCAGGCTCCTTTCCCCGGAGTGACTCTCACACCACAGTGACCTTGAACAAATCAATTCAACTGCTCCATTTTAGTTTGTTCTCTGTCAAATGACTTTCAACATCTCCCGAGAAGGTCAGTTAGAAGGATGGCTGATCAGCATTGGAAGAGGCTAAACCAACATGGGAACGTTTCCAAGAAAGATATGACAACCAAGTTCTGTCTCCAGCGAGGGCCCAAAGCACAACTGTCCACTCCTCACCCTAAAGAAGATCCCAGTGGGAGCTGCCTGATTGTCAAGAGCCGGTGGGGTTTATACTGTTGAGATAGAAGAGCTGCCGTGAGCATCCTAAGATGAGACGGTAGAGACAGAAACCTAGTTTCTTCCCCTGGAAGGTCATGACGGGGTGAAGAGCCAGAACCCCTAACTCCCCAACTCTGAAGGGAGTGGCATCCATTTTAACCGTGCCACCAGAGAAGGGTCATGAAGATTCTCCTCTGCTTGGAGGGTGGGGTGCTTTAGCAATTTCAGGCTCTAGATCCCAGCCAGAAGCCCCAGCCTCCTGTACAGCAATTCCGTGTACTGCTAGTGGCTCCATAGAGAAATGAGGGGCAGTAAGAGGCCTTTGTCGAGGCCAGCCCGGTCTGCAGAATGAGTTCCAGGACAACACAGAGAAACCCTGTCTCGAAAAAACAAACAAACAAACAAACAAAAGAATATCCTTTGACGTATTACAAAATCTGTGTGCATCTATTAGCTTCTTGAAAAACTAATGGTGCCAGTTCAAATCTCAGCTCTATCCTGCCACCAGAGAAGAATCAGGACATTTCTCTGAGCCCTCATTTTCTCCTCTGTAAAATGAGAGCTGAACGTGAGCAATGTCCTTATCCCTTTGATGGCTATGGACTCCCAGAGAAACCTTATTCAAACAAACAAACGAACAAACAAACAAAGCTATGGACTCTCAACTCTGGAAAAAGAAATCAAAAAAAAAAAAAGGCTTCTGAGGTTCACAGTGCCTCTGGAGCCCAACCAGAAATTCTAAAGGATGCTCCTCGGTAGGGGACCTGCTGACTCCAAAATTCTCTGAGAGTTCCAAAGACTGTCTGCCTCCTGACACTGCCTGTTCCTCACAGAGGGCACAGGGTCTGAAGGGAGCGTGTGACTGCAGGAAAGGGCAAGCAGGCAGACATTCATTGGCACAATCAGAATGAGCTGCATCTGATCAATAATAGACTTTCAGTCTAACCACGTGACCAAAGCGGCAGGATGATGCAGCTGGCATTGGCTCCATTTGTCTTCAGTGCCCCACAGAGGTACTGTGTCTGGGAGTCAAAACCGGAAAGAGCCAAAGGGGAGGCTAGGGAAGGAGCTGAACCCTTGAATAGGAGAATGTGGGCCCTGAGCCAGAGAAGGGAAGGTCAACTGCTAATTTCAACAGAGTCATTCCTAATGACTGAGCACCTGCATCCTCCCTCTGAGAGTCTTCTAGGCATAGGAATCAATCTCATGCCCACGAAGAACCAGCCTGCCTTCAGGTTTTCCTTCCTTCCCCTACAAATATTTACTTCCTTACCTGTTGTACGCCAGACAGTATCCTAGGTGCGGTTACAAAAACAAGCAAAGTTACTTAAAATGATGCCTTCAAGGTATATTCTAATAGAAGAAGAGAGACAAATAAATAAGTAAACAGTATGGGTCAGATGGTGCCAAACATAACAGAGGAAAGAAGGCAGGCAAACTTCATGCTCCAAATAGGATGATGAACAAAGGCCTTACAAATAGGGTACAATTTGGATAGCAATATCATAGGTATTTAAGTGAACTATTTTCTCTGTAGATAGGCTAAGTACAAAGGTCCTGGGACAGAAAAGTTCTTCATAAAGGGTTGGGCTATTGTAGCTATAACGACACTGTGGGAGGAGACAATGGTGGGACGGAGGAATAGAGAGGTACCAAGCCAAAGCAAGCACTGAAGGATGGGATGGAAAGACAGCCAGAACAGGCTTCTAAATAAGAACTGACATGATCGAGTATAGGTTTTAGGGATTGGGTTTTTGTGTGTGTGTGTGGGTGTAGTGTTTAGAAAAGACAGTGGGTGCTTCTTAGACACCAGCAAGATCATCTACTGATAAGAGCACTGACTGTTCTTCCAAAGGTCATGAGTTCAATTCCCAGCAACCACATGGTGGCTCACAACCATCTGTAATAGAACCTGATGCCCTCTTCTAGTATGCCTGAAGACAGTTACAGTGTACTAATATAATAAATAAATTTAAAAAAAAAAGAAAGAAAGAGGGACAGCAGACCGAGTGAGCTGAGGCAGTGGGATAGGGCTGTCAGTGCCCTCGGGAATGGGGGTAGTGGTACATGCCTTTAATACTAGAACTTGAGAGGCAGTGCCAGGAAGATGTCATGCTAGATATGGTGGCACATGCCTTAAATCATAGTACTTGGTAGGCAGAGGCAGATTGATCTTTGTGAGTTCAAAACCAGCCTGGTCTATGTATAAAGCCCTGTCTCAAATGTACATATTAAGGTCCATCCAGGAGCAGCATAACAATCAAATCAGCATTTTTGGGGGGGCTGGTTTGAGACAGGGTTTCATTGTATAGCCTTGGCTGTCCTGGAACTCACTCTGTAGACCAGGCTGGCCTTGAACTCAGAAATCCTCCTGCCTCTGCCTCCCAAGTGCTGGGACTAAAGGTGTGTGTCACCACCGCCTGGCAAATCAGCATATTTTTAATTGCATAAATAACCAATTCCATTTTAATAGATGATTGACATACTGCGATTCACACTTCACATCTGGATTTTCAGAAGCTGAGGGAGTTGGTGGGAGGGAGGGACTTTGATGCCCCCTTCTAAGGTGTCACATCTCATACATACATTGTCTATTTGTCAAGAGTTTCATACACATGTACACTGTATTTTGATGTCAAGTCAGCATGTCGTTGTTGTTGTTTTCCCCTACATACTTGCCTGTGCGCACATAGACATTGTGTAGGTGGAAGGTTTATTTGACTAGGATTAGGCACTGCCAAGAGGGTGTAGTGAAGTGAAAGAGAGATGAAGGATCTAGGTGATGATGCAAGAAAGTGGGTATCACATGACCATGGCCTCCAAACTGGTGGGGGAGAGAGTGATAGGCAGCGTGAGATGGGTGCGTGGTGGGGTGACATGTCTCAGCGGCATGACAGAGTTGTGAAATGGCAGGATTAAAGAAGAAAGGCAAAGCATAAGACTCTTTTATCAGTTGGGTACCAGCTGAAGAAGCCAGCACAGCTGAAGAACAATTGAGCTTCTTGCTGCTAGTGCAGATCTAGAAATAAGTGTCCCCTAAACTTCTCCAGTTCATTGGCTTCCCTTCCTCTAGTTTTCTCTTTCCTATATAAGCCTGCAATTTAGCCATGCACTTTCTTGTTCTCTTGGCTCTCTCTTGTCCCCCCCTTGCCCCGCCCTCTTGACTCCTCTCTCTTTTGGCCCCCTCTCTCCTCTCATGGCCCTGGTTCCATTTGCTGGTCCTGTTTAATCCACTACTTCTCTCTCCCTGCTCTGGATGCCTCTGGCTATACTCTTCCCCATACCTATGATAAAGACCTTCCCCCTCCACCATATCTTGGAGCTGTCATGCCCTCACTTCATAACTCTGGTGCCACATCCCCCACTTTTTACAATGAGCCAGGCTGTGAGTGGTACTGCATGGATTAGAAGGACAGACTTTGAAATTACCACATTACAATGGAGTAATGTGGAAGACTCAGGCCCTGAGCCGGGGGCCAAAGCCACTAACCATGAGAGCAAGACAGACAAGGGATGATGGGTCTCTCAAAGAGAACCATTTCTGCTTCTATACCATTTTGGTTTTCCTAATTTTGCTTTCACAGTCTATAAGCAGGTACACTCTTATCCTTTACAAGGAGGTTTTTCTGAGTGTGGGCTCCCCATTCTTTTCTGACCACATACTACCAAACAGGTTTCTAAGGCTACACCCTTGGCAGCCATAAATGTTTCTCTAAGAAATCCTGGTGCATAGTTCTCAAATCCCTGGAAATATTTACTTTTGAATCTATAGATTTGAAACCTCTTGCCCTTGCCCTTGTTTTGGCAACCACTTACACAGGCATGTGTTTATGTATGTATGCATGCCTGCTTGCATGGATACATACTTGCAAATCTACACATTTATGTGCACACATATATACCTCTGTGTGTGTCTCGCTTGTCTCTGTCTCTGTCTGTCTCTGTCTCCACCCAACCCCCAGGGCATCTACTCTTTTCTTCTCCCTCCAGGCCATAGTTAGGAGCAATGTATGGACCATACAACCTCAAGAAGATTACTGAAGGACCACGTAGAAGAAAACTGTGAGAGGATATGACCAATTATTTCCTTTGAAAATAGAAAAAAACTGGGCATGAACTTCAGCACATTAAAACTGGTGTAGACAGAGGCCCAGCCTGGTCTACAGAGTGAGTTCCAGGACAGCCAGGGCTGCACAGAGAAACCCTATCTCAAAAAAAAAAAAAAAAAAAAAAAAAAAAAAAAAAAAAAAAAAAACAAAAACAAAAAACAAAACTGGAGTAGATGGTAGGATAACCAAGATCTTGTGACTTGAAACAAGTGCTCCATTTTTGAGACTTAATATTCTATTGGTGAGAAAAGTGTTGAGAACAATCGGGCTCAGAAGTCACTGTTTCTCAAAGGACATTTCAAAATGCTCCACCCCAGCTCCACTCTGCCAGGCCTGTGGTCATCAGTCCTGACCTAAGAACACTGAGGCTGAGCTCCCTGACATCTGAGGAGGAAAAGCGCTTGGGTGTGATGGGGAAGCCTCCCAAGGTCAGTCCAATTTACACCTCACTTGACAGGAGGTGCAATGAGAGACGCCTCCAAGGAGCCCTCAGTTAACTTTCTGAGCAAAGGGTCAGATTGCTGACCAGGTTGAATTTGGGAGGTGACAGAACTCAATTGCTGACAAGGCACCCCTAGCTGCCAGACCCTCTTTACTGACCAGCATGTGGTTACTCTCAAGGCCATCCGTGGCTCTCCCTGGGGCGTCTCTTCATCCCTCCGAGAATCAGGGACATCCTTGTGATTTCAATATGATCATCTTGTCAAGGGCTTCTTATACATAAAGACCATCGGGGAGCCCTGCAGGGAAGGAGACCCTCCCCAAACTCAGAGTGTCCACGGTGGCCTCTCTCCTCCAGCTGCCTCAGCAGACTCCCCAATAAACTCAAAGGCTGTTTCACAAATCCTCCCAGCTCTGCACACCTGAGCTTTTTGCTCCTGTTATCTTTCTCTCTAGTATGTGGGAAAGAAAGCTAACTTTTTTCTAAGACATATTTATAAGAAATAAGAAATGCCAGGTGGGGGCTGGCGAAATGGCTCAGCGGGTAAGAGCACCAACTGCTCTTCCGAAGGTCCTGAGTTCGGATCCCAGTAACCATATGGTGGTTCACAACCACCCTTAATGAGATCTGACATCCTCTTCCGGTGCATCTGAAGACAACTACAGTGAATTATGTCAGAGCGAGCAGGGCCGGAGTGAGCGGGGCCGGCAGAAGTCCTGAGTTCAATTCCCAGCAGCCACACACATGATCAGGCTCACGGCCATCTGTACAGCTACAGTGTTCTTATACACATAAAATAAATCTTTATTTATTATATGTAAGAACACTGTAGCTATCTTCAGACACTCCAGAAGAGGACATCAGATCACATTACAGATGGTTGTGAGCCACCACGTGGTTGCTGGGATTTGAATTCAGGATCTTTGGAAGAGCAGTCAGTGCTCTTACCCGCTGAGCCATCTCTCCAGCCCTAAAATAAATCTTTAAAAAAAAAGAAAAGAAAGAAAGAAAGAAAGGAAGGAAGGAAGGAAGGAAGGCCAGGTGGAAACAGACATCAGCTCACATCAATCAGAAGTCCAGATACTGAAGCCTGGCCTAGGGCTAGTCAGTGCATCTCCAGTCCTGAAGCCGGGTTCCTGTGCCCTCAACTCAGCTTTTCTTGGTCCTTGAACCTAGCTTTCTGTTTTCTTTCTTCCTCCTCTTCCTGGGTGACTGGAGGTCATGCCAGGTCCTGACTCTGGCACGTATGGTCTACGAAGATACTGAGGAGGGTGGGAGACTGGATGGATGAGCCACGCTTCAGAGACAGGTCCTTTGGATATCGGATCCCAGCTAGGGAGGCAGGAATCCCGTGTGCCAGGCACAACGCCACACCTCCCCTGGAGATCAGCAAATCAGTGTCTCTCAGAGCCTCCCCTTCTCCAGTTGGCTTGCCTCTCTGGGGGCTCACTAAGATCCGGTTTACTCTGATACTCTGTAGATAGCACAGGGACAGAAGAGCCCATTCTTTGGCAAGTGTGAAAGGTTATTCCTTGCCCAACAATGGACAACCAAGGCCAACAAGATGAGGTTTTTTTTTGACCTTCATTTCTAACCACTTCCCTCCTTAAAAAAAAAAAAAAAAAAGAAAAGAAAAAAAATGGCCACGGGTAAGGAGCACAGCATACAACACTCCATTGTTGCCACCCCGACCCCATCACCAAAGTCAGCAGAGAGCAGACAGAGTAGGTCACTGGGCAGCTGGGGGGCCCTGCCTGCCCTGTTCTTACTGAGATCACTCATGTTTCCAAAGCTAGAGACCAACCAAGGTCCAACCCAGCCAAGAAAAGCAAAATAACAAAACCAGATAAAGGAGATGGTTGGCAAGCACTGTGCGCTCACATCAACTTTTTTTTTTTTAAGATTTATTTTATTTATTTTATGTGTATGAGTACACTATAGCTGTACAGATGGTTGTGAGCCATCATGTGATTGCTGGGAATTGAACTCAGGACCTCCGCTCGCTCTGGCTCCACTCACTCCGAGCCCAAAGATTTATTTATTATTTTATGTAAGTACACTGTAGCTGTCTTCAGACACACCAGAAGAGGGCGTCAGATCTCATTACGGATGGTTGTGAGCCACCATGTGGTTGCTGAGATTTGAACGCAGGACCTTCAGAAGAACAGTCAGTGTTCTTAACCGCTGAGCCATCACAGTTTGAGATCATAATGGGGGGAAGGAGGTAGTCTTCAAAGTGGGGCCTAAGAGGAAGACAGTAGGTTCTCTATTTTCTCTCAACTGTCATTTAAAGGGTTGCTTTATACAATGTATGTATTTAAGCTGTTCAATCTATAAGTAAACATACTTGTGTTGTGGTGAACACACAGGAATGTACGCTCAGAGGAATGTGTATTAGCAGGAAGCTTGGAATGCCCTGTCAGGCACTCATGCTGTTTGCCACAGGAATGTACCAGGGGTGGAATTTCTTCAACTGCAAGGAATCATGTTGGCAGGAAGTCTTGGATTGTTGGTGGGAACCTAGGGGCTGTCACATTCTTCTTGAGATTAGAAAGTGACAGGGGACAACCTTTGAGGAAGAAGGAAACAGCAACCCTGGAAAGGTAGGTGGAAAAATGGTCCCCAAATGAGCCAGGAGGGATGTCTGATCTTCCACAAACAAGGTAGTCCACAGCATCCTCCTGAGAGCAGGACACACCCAGGCTCCAAACTCCTGAGCATCTCTTGCCTGTACCTGAGAGCAACAAAGATACACAATTCTCCAGTACTTATGTGCCTGGAGGTCAAGGACAAGTAACAGACGGACGACTCCAAGACTCCCCAGACTCTGCTTGTGAGAAGTGATCTATTACGGATGATAAGAATGCTACACTGTAGCCGGGCGGTGGTGGCGCAGGCCTTTAATCCCAGAACTTGGGAGGCAGAGGCAGGCGGATTTCTGAGTTCAAGGCCAGCCTGGTCTACAGAGTGAGTTCCAGGACAGCCAGGGCAACACAG
>JADRCD010198587.1:3440-26840 GCA_019843815.1 Montemys delectorum | reverse complement strand
GCTCCCTGAAATTCTTCACTGTGTAAAGGTTCACTTCATCATCATCAAGGGTACTCTCCTCTGTGACATTGCACTAGGATTCTATTCACTGCCTTACATGTCTCTTTAGTACCAGTAATTGCTACTGCATTTGGGGTAAGAAGTAGAAAGTAGCACCAGTCATTGCTCTTGCATTTTGGGTATGTTCCTTAACCAGGAAGAAAAGTGGTCAGAGGTAGAAGTGATTAACTGGGGTTGGGAGGAGCTGGTGAAAACAATGATACATGTATAATGCTGTTTAAAAGTTGTATTTTTTTTTAAATAACAATAGTCCTGGATAGCCTTTATGGTTTGAGTTTTGTTACATGTCCATACATAGCTTGCTTCAAAGGTAATAGACCTTACATATACTTAAAAGCTATTTAATTCTTTAAAGAATGTATTGAGTGAATGGAAGGGCATTTGTAAATATATAGATATATGAAAGACATATAAGCATATATAGGAGGAATAAGAAGGTAGGATCAACATGAGGAACAGAATCTGATATATCTAACATAGGAAAATAGTTTGTTCCTAAGGAAATCACACGTTTCTGTTCAAGAAAGAGCCAGTGCTATAAATGCTGACCATGTCTATGCCGGTTTTCTGCTTTTGACATTGTTGTTTCATTTGGGAGTGCAGTTCCTTGTTAGAATGAAAGAGAATCTATTGACCCTGCCGACATTCATTGGTTCAACTCGTCCTAGGTTCATTCTACTGTTGCTGCACATCTGCTTAGATGATTGCAGAAGGCAACAGCTGGAGGTTTGCCTAGCACTCTAGAAAAAGAAATGTGCCTTTCTAGCAGTGCAGAAAATAGAACAGTGCTTTGAAACCTCCAACTGTACTTGAAAATATCCTATAACACAGAGAGAAAAATGAATGTGTTCTGATCAGTCTGTTGGACAGAAATATTCAAAGACAGAGGAAGGTCTCGGGGCATCGTCTGAACCACTCTGTTTACAATCCTACCCTTGGTTCTGCCTCTCCCCCGCTTCTGTCCCTCCCACCGCCCCCAGTCACTTGATAGGCAATTAGCGGATCGTCTTTTCAAATAAAAATGCTTATTTGTTTTCCTAATTTACCATTATGACACTAGAACTCAGAAAGGGAGAGATCATTTTAGTTTTTATAGTAAACAATAAAGAAGCCTTATAAAATTTCTTTGAGAACTTCATTGCTTTCTCAAGCAAATTTCTGTTTCTTCTGGGATGCCCACACTGACATTTCCGTTGCCAGTTGTTTCATCTAGGGCCATTCCTTTAATTCCTCTTTCTCCTTAGGAGGAGGACTTCACAGAGGACACATTTCCAATAGGTTGTCATCACACAGGCAGCAGGGACCTTGGTGAACCGCTATTATCAGTAGATAGAAACCTGGAGTGTGAAGGTTTAGCTTTCTTGCACATCTTGGTGCTATTTTCATATGCTAAGAGTAAAAACTATTTTTAGATCTTGCCGACTCGAGTGACTACAGATCACTTTTGCAGACAATGCTAGATTTGCGGATTTTTGTGAAGTTGGGGGAGTGGCTGCAGCTCCCATCCCTTCTAACACCGGCTCACGATTCTGTGTATTTAACGACTGCTTTGATTTGGATGCAGCTGGTCATTTAAATTTCCTTGTCCTAAAATAGCTACTGATACACGCTATGTTTTTCTTACTGTTGTGTTTTGATAAATGTAACATTATACTAAACGTTAATTTTTTTTTTTACATTCAGTCCATATTACTCCTTAAGTATGCATCTATTCAATGGCTTCTTGGCCTTGGTGTTACTGCCAGTTGGTTCATAGAATTCTTTGTAATAGGATACTGTCCTCCACATTGTAGAACATCATGGCACCATCCCTGGGCTCTACCCATTAGACACCAGAATCATTTCCTTCTTTCCAGTTGGGGCAACAGGAAATGTGTTCATATGTTGCCAAATGAGCAATGAGAGGCAAAAATCACTCTTGAATGACTGAGACCAATGTCCACTGTAATCATCCATTCCTCTCCATCTCTCATTACTGTGGTTCAGGGAACAATTGCCATAGTTCCTGCAGGGTCATTCTCACTATATTCCATCTGATCCTGGGACCATTCTCGGAAACATAGTCAGAATAGTCTTTGCAAGATCCAAATTCTATTATACTATGACATTTAAAAACAGTACCAGAGATTCCCGATGCTCTAATCCAAAGACTGAGAACTCTAAACTAGCCTGCAGAGCGTATCCTATTGGACTCCGAGTCCTTTTGGCTTTATCTCAACCCATTCGGTCCCGCCAGCTCAGATATTACCATTGCCCTGCCTCCGCTTGCCATATCTACCTCTCCACTCACACACTTTTTTCACATTTGGCCCCAAGCTGCTAGGATATTTTTATTTGATGACTCAGGAGTAGATTACATTGACACACTACTGTAGGTTAATCAAGGCTATTTATATTAGAGCCAATTATTTAAAAGCTATTTAACCAAAAGGAAAACCACCAAATATTTTAACAAATTTTTGCCTTTCTCTTTACCGTTTACAGCATCTTTTGTAGCTGGTTCTGCATAGGTTAAACAGAGTTCTGTGGTTGATGCGGGCTGTCAGGAGTTAAGAGCTTGGAGAGTGTGCTATTGGATTCTCCCTTACTTCTAGGCTTTCTCTCCCACATTCACATTTTTCATTTGTTTATTTGTTTCATTGGGTTTTGGTTTTTGTTTTGTTTGGTTTTGTTTGAGACAATAAAACTGGCCCAATCATGGGCTAGCTTGGACCACCTAGAAGCAAGGGGGTAGATTCAATTTAAAATTACTTAACCTGCAGTTACGGCAGCACAATGAAAAGAAATCATCAAACCTATTAAAATAGCCCATACATATGTATTAATTCTAAGTTTATAAGTTACTAAAGAAACATACATTGGTACAATTTATAAATTTAGCAGTTTGTCTCTTGGGATTAAAATCAGGAGATTCTAAAAATTCTAAAGTGTTTGAAAAACAATGACTTTTAAACAGATTCCCTAAGAAGCAGTATCAAGCTGCACTCTCCATACTGATGTTTGCACTGTAGACAAATGCTGCTCTCTTCATTAATCAGAGAAGTTTCTCTTAGCAGGCAACAGCAGTGAATACAGAAACTCGTCATTGCTCATGGTGCTTAGAATAAGTAATGTTTGAGTGCTCAGCCCTAAATAGTTTGTTGACACTCCTTCCTGTAAGACTGAGAACGAATCACAGAAGAAGGAGGGAAAGAAATACAAGAGCCAAAGATAGAGAGAAGGGCTGTAGAATGCTATCTACGGGGCATGACACAGCCATTACAAATATGCCCTCAGAGCAGCTGTGCTGCCCTGCCCTGGGCCTGTACATTACTGGAGCTTTCAAGAGCGAGCCAGGGATGTGAGAAGGGTTCTGAAAATGTATCCCTCCTATTGGTAACTGATGGATTCTGGGTCGGAGATAATCATTGTCTTCAGTTGTGTACCCAGTGGTGAATCCACAATGCTCTAATGTATAGTTCCACACTTATAACCACAGATATCATTCTGGTTATACACAGGCATGAACATGGGAAAGGGACCTTAGGAAATGGAGGTGGGATGACAGAGGTTGGTGGGATGTAGAGAAGGTAAGCAACAGTTAACGGAACGCACTGTATTCATGTACGAACATGGTCAAAGAACAAATTTAATGCATTAAAAGAGACTTAAAATTAAAGAAAGAATAGATGAGATTGCTCATGTGAATGAAATCTGAGTTATAAGAGTAATTAGTGTACAGTGTAACTAAGCCAACTATTGCTCATAACTTTTGACAAATCTAATATTCTTTAGAACAGTCCTGAGACAAAGGTCCTTTGTAGCTCTAGCCAAGAGTATGGCATAGTTGTTCTATGACAGTTCTACGTTGATTTGATAAATACATTTATCTAATCTGTCCCCTTCACTTCTCTATAAACTCCATGAAAGCAAGTACTGTGACCAGTTCTGCTCATCGGTTATCTGTGGAACTCTTGTTCCCAACACAATGCTGATGTTCATTTGAATATTGTTCAACAGAAAATAAGTTTTTTTTAAAGAAATGAAATATCCCCCCACTTTTTCCACAGCATTGCAAAAGCCTCTTTATTAATAACTTTAAGGAAGTTATTAATAAGAATATATAACAGAATTTATCACCAGGGGAGGTGGCATGTGCCTGTAATCCTAGCACTTGAGAGGTGGAGGCAGGAGGATCAGGAGTTCAAGGTTATCCTTAGCTATGTAGGACATTCACTGCCAGCTTGGGTTATATGCCTGTTACAAAAGCAATACTATATAAATTCATTTTACATTAAAGTTTGAGTAATGTTTTGTAAGGGCTGTACATCTTACTCTGCTACTCTGTTCAAGTCAGATAGCATGGTCATCAAGTTTAAGAAGCTTCCTTAATACGGATGTTTGGACATTACTATTATAAAATAATGTATTCAAATGGGACTAGAACTTTATTAACTCTGGTAACAGATATTCAAATTAAGTTTTGGCACTGATGCACATAACATAATCTGGATTGATCTTTAGCTGACTATCTTAAAGTGATATTCTGGTCTTTTAGGGAATTAAAAAGACAACTGAGGACAAGCTGGACCACACATGTTGATTTTATTGATTTGGAGTTTCCTTAACCAGGCAGGTTGTAATGATCTAACTCTTGAACCAAATGAAGATAGGAGTAACCTACTGGCTACTTGTGGGTTCTTGGAGAGAGAAGTCATTATCTTCAGTTGTAAATCCAAAGCTGAGTCCTCCAGATTCCAGCAGATGGTTACAGACACAGGATTACAGACACTTCTGGCTCACCACATTGGATCACAGAATAAAACTAAAGTCATAAATGTGGGGAATGGACCTGTAGGACAGAGGGAGATGACAGGGCTGAGAAGAAGAGAAAAGGAAAAGAGGAGGTAGAGACTAACCAGAATTCATGCACATGCACCAGATTGTCAAGGAACAGTTTGAATGAATAACACAGAGAAGGAGAGAGTGAGCTTCACCCAGACATTCCAGCTCTCCTCCTTCTGCCTGTGGATGCCATATGACCAGCTGCTTCACACTCTAGCTGCCTTGACTTCACTGACATGTTGGTCTGCCAAGTAAACTCCTTTTTTCCTTAAAGAAACATATTTACAATAAATAAATCATATCAGTAAAAACAAATACTCAAAACCATGTTTTCTAGTAATTTTATGTTTTTCCTTCTACCCGTGCTCTTGAAAATCCCTGTGCTTCTTGTTCCTGTGTTGTAGAGGGATGAATTGCTATTTGTCTGGCCTCAAACCCTTGTTCAAGAGTGTCACATTGAAATTGAGAGTGGAGGGGCAATTTATAAAATGAATTGGCAAAGATCATCTTGGAAAAAGTTAGGATTGATCTCCCCCAGAGAGCCAGTAGTTCAGCCTTTACCATAATACCATCACCATTATCCTGTTTAAAAATGTTCTGGAGGCTGATGATGTCACTTAGTGGGCAAGGTTCTTGCCTTCGGTTCTACAGGTATAGATTAGATACATGCAGATAGATCCTGATAGAGATATATGACAGAATTTGGTTTTTTTGGAGGGCCTGAATTCATGTAGAAACCCCCTGGATTTCATAGGAGAGACTTCTGGTTTCTGTATTAGTACTACAATGTTTAATAAGTAAGAGTTTGGGAGTGTTTGTTGGCAAGATAACCAGGCAACACATTTGTTTCAGAAAAGGAAAGTCTGCCTTAGCTCTGAAAAAGCAGCTTTCTTGTGTTTTCCCACTCCTGATGAACTGGAGGCTTTTGGTTTAAGGAGTTCAGATACATTACTTTCATATAGACACCTGTTTCTTCATTTCCCCATCAGTTTGCCAAAGGTGAGAGTTACTGTGATATAATACAGAGAAGATTGGAAAGAGGCTATGATTCTACGTCTGGTGAGGCCCCTGGCGAAGAGCTGGTGATCTGGGCTGAGCGCTCTTGTCTTTCTGTGCTTTAGAGTCAGGGAGACTCTGAAAACACAGAAGCACCTCAGCTTTATAGTTTGATGGCATTTCAGTAAGTCTTCAGTAAGGTAAACTATCTGGAAGGTCCATGGGCTGCACCATACTTCCTGCATGTCCTAGCTTAGCAGCTCAGTGCATATACATCACTGCTGTCCTCCTTCATGATGAGCTGCTGACTGACACGTGAGGCTTCCTGCTGCTGCCAAGCATGATGAAGGCGCCTCATACTGCCTGTCTCTGTGTTTGAAAAGCTCAAAATTACAAGTAACATTTCCATTGCTTTTGCACAAAGAGTGAGAGGTTAAAGAGTTGGAAGGCAGGATCTATCAGTGCACTGATAGTATGCCCAGGTACACCCACAAAATCAAAATATTTGAACCAATTTTCTGAATAGTTTCTGTTCCCCAACTTCTGAGCTATGTGACCTTGGGTGAGTTGTTTAGTCTCTGTGTTTTATTTTTTACTTATATGCAAATAACAATAAGAGTAGTTATAATAATAGCAGTTCTTACAAGCAACACCTTTAGGGCAGAAATATCACTCTAGTGTTCACTGTACTCTTTGTGCTTTGGGGTCGTCTTTATGATTTGTAACATAGAGTCATTTGCATTCTTGAAGGCTGAAACTTTATCTTCATTTTATTATTCTCTACTTATGTTTTCTAGCCTTTTAATTTGTATCAATATTTTGCCATTTTTAGTGTCTAAAAATACTTAATTTTGCCTTTAGTTGGAAAACTGGAGCTGTGATAAAGTGCTTCCAAATGGTTCAAAGCCATTGCTGAGCCATGCCTACTATAATGTTTTAATAAATCCCGGGAATAAAGTGTTTGCATTGTCTGAAAATGATGTTTCCTTCACACTATAAAAAATTAAACTCCTTTTATTTCCCCCTTGGCTTAAGAGATATGAGCAGTAAGTTGTAGATTCTTCTCTAGTAGCAAAACATATGCAGAAAAAAAATTAAACCAAGAGTTTCCAACAAAGCCTTGTTTATCTGTAGCTAGATAACAAGGGGAACAAAACATATACATGTGTTTACACACAAAGCTGAAGCAAAGGGAGATGTCTTTTCTTCATCTACTAAGCTTGAAGAGGATAGGTGATTAGAGTTGTTGTGGGCATACAGCACTTAATTTCAGGAAATCCATGGCTAATCATACTGGGTTGTGACTTGAGAAGCCAGTGTCAAAGCCCAGAAGACCACAGGGAGCTTTATTTCTCCGAGTAAGCATTTATCTTCTGGGGTCTCTTGCCATTACTACTTCATAGCTCTGTTCTTTTCTCTCCAGTGATTCGTTCTTCTTTGCTTCAAATGTTGCCTTGAACTTGGGGCCCTATAGATATGGCCAGACCCTCCACACACTCAACTGCTACTCCAGTATTTCAAATCTTTCCAGTGCACAAGGGATAGATTGGCATTAAGCCACTGATCACACATTCCCAGTGCTTAACTTCTCCTAAATCAGTTATTTATAAGTGGATAGATCACCCATGTCTGGAATTGGATGGAGTTCTATGGTATAGAGATGGGTTACATTATACAGAAGGGGCCAGGAGTCCATAAGCTCAGCAAACAGGCCTTACATTCAGCCTTCATTTCAGGTGAAGTGATGTAAGGCTTTTCCAGCTGAGCATTCCAGCACTGTATAATTTCTGCAGAATACTAATGAGTGATCAGAACAACACATTAGAAGTCTTCTGATTTACTGCATCAGTCACTGCTTCAAGCTCTCTCTATATTGTACAGATATTTCCTCTCTAAATTGTTCAGGTGAATGATAATATGATAGATGCTGAATGCTAATGGCAAGGCTGAACTCAGTAAGAAACAGGAAATTAATATCTTTGAATTTCAGAATCTTTTCCTTTTGGGAGCAGAGGGGTGCAGAAGTGAAACATCTTTCCAATTAAATTATGTCACCACATCCCTAATACCTTCATCATTACAGAGAACATAATATATCTTTTGTTATGTAAGTTATTCATTGAAAGACACATAAAGACCTGAAAGTGTATTTTTATGAGACTAGGTAATACCATCTTAAAGAAGAAACACTGGGTGAGTCTAGGAGAAATTAAAACAATAACCAGACCCACAGGAGTTTTTATCAGACAGTAGAACCCATTTATAAGTTGTTCAAACCAGCTATTTGATTGAAAGACTTGTGAGTCATTGGAAAGAATGATCACAGTCAATAAGATGAGAGCCAGTGAATGCCACAGAGCAGTCCCTGCTTGACCTCAGTGCAAGGTGCCTGATGAAATATCCCAGGAATTAGAGAAAGAATATTCTTAGGAATCTTTTTCATTGACCCAATTAAGCAGAACTAAACCAAACAATTTGCCTCTCAGTGTCTCTGTTTTTAACTTTTAACAGGAAATGGTTTGGAAGTCTATGTATTAAGATCCAATGACCATCTTTACTTTTCAAAGTATGTATTAATTTTTTCTTAAAACTGAACTATCTGCTTGAAAGCAGGTCAAGTCCCTCCCTTGGCAGGCAATCCTATATCTTCTCTATATTGTAAACATTTCTATCATCCAAAGTTTGTAGATGGTCTAAAATTCCCATTATCCTAAATTTCTACATGTGAATCAACTTGAAATAATGTGACTGGTCCATTTATAGCAAATTCAACAGTGCAGAATCAGAGGTGGGGAAGCCATAGGCACTTATCTGTGAAGGTGCAGTTGTGAGTGTGGAGAACTCAACTCTTACAGTACTCTACAAAGTAGTTATTTGTTTTAAACATACCTGGTTTTATTTCATGACATTTACTTATTTATATGTGTGTTCAAATATGTGTATGCCATGGTATGGGTGTGAAGGTCAGACAACAATTTACAAGTCCTTCTGCCATGTGGGTCCCCAGTATAGAACTCAAGTGGTAACACTTGGTGGCAAGAGTTTTTATTGACTGAACCGTCTTTACAAGACCTGCTTGTTTTTGACGTTGGGTGTCTTAGTTAAGGTTTCTATTGCTGTGATAAACACCAAGATGTCAAGCATCCATGTGTACCACGTCTTAAAATGTGGATACTACACTCTATAGTTTTGAATAGTATTTTCAGACAGGTTTGAAATGTAGCTTCTATATAAGATCAAATTGTTTCTATTTTGTTCACAAAAATAATAATACTTCATTTGAACAAAGTAGACACTTCAAACATGTGTAGTGGCAGATAAGGAAAAAATTTTTCAGTGGTCTCCATAATTTTTGTTTTCAAAAACATATATAGAGCTGGAAAATTAGCTCAGCTCTTGTTGTTCTTGCAAACGACCCAGGTTTGATTCCCAGCACCCACATAATGGCTAAGGACTATCAGTAACTCCATTCTCAGGGAATATGATGCTCTCTTCTGATCTTTCAGGGCACTAGGCACTTGTGTGGTGCACATGCACATACATACATATAAATACACATAAAATAATACAGTGAATACATCTTTAAAAAACATATGCAGAGAAACTAATCTTGAAATTCTGGGCACAAAGAGAGTGAACCCTCCAAATCTGAAATATTTCAGAACATTTTAGAATATGACCAAATTGATCTTTAAATTGCTTACAGAAAGCATAAAACCAAAGAATTATTCTGTTCATCTGGAATGAAGTATAAATAAGCAAACAGTTCTGATTTGGGGGTGAACAACATTTACTTGAATATGTAGGGCAGAGATCTTTTTTTAACTTCTTTTTTTTTTTTTTTTTTGGAGAGTGACCACAATCCAAGTATATTATGTGCATGCATTAAACTACCAATGAGCAAATTTAATTAATAAAAATAATTATTTTTACTAAACAGAGATAGGCATATTATATAACCTTAAACTTTTGAAATTCTTTTTTTTTTACATTTTTAAAGTAGCCTTCATTTTCAAATTGTTGCCTCCTTTTTTTCTATCTATGTAAACACAAAACTGTTAGATATAAAAAAAAAAAGAAATATATCCTAAGATACTTCTTGAGACAGTCCAACAGATATAAATATTCTATGGGACCTGGATGAATTTAACATTTAAGAAGATATATAGAAAATATTTATGGCATAAAAGAATAAAAGATCAAATGTACTTACTTAAAACAAAGTAGTTTGGGGCTGGGGACACTGTTCAGTGGTTAAGAGCACTGGCTGCTCCCTCCTTAAAGCCTGGCTTTAACTGTCGGCATTACAGTTCTAGGGGTTCCAACATATTCTTCTGGCTCTCTGGGCATCAGGAACAAAGGTGGTACACAGAAATACGCACAAGCAATTTTTTTTAACTTCTTACTGATTCTTTGTGAAATTCCCATCATGCACTGTAGTCCAGCTCATCTCTCCATCCCCTTGTATTAGCCCTCTACCTTTGCAGCCTTGCCTCCTGAGAAAACAGAAGACAAACACACAAAAAAGAATAAACAAAACAAGGTACAGAAAAGACCTCATCGTGGAAGCTGTAGTGTGTCACAGTGTGTCTCACAAAATATCCCTCTGTCCACACATCTGGCTCAAGATCTCTGGCTTCTATCATCCCATCAATATTGGATCGTTATTGGGATTTCCCCCAAGGGCATACAATTTTAAGTCATATTTGATTACTTTTAAAGTGTAAGTGGATTTTAAAATACTCTAAGCCTGAAATATATAGTGTCAAATTATAGCATGTATCAGCTGCAGATGCCTGTGATGTAGACAATATTTGGTCTGCTATGATGGTCAATCAGAAAGAAGGAACATTCATTTTGAAGAGAAGAAACTCAATAGAAGTAATATCAAGAGGCAAAGAAAAGCCTGGTCCCCCAAATAAAAGGGCCTTTCACTTAAGACAGCAGTGTTTCGCTTTATTGACACTTATGGGTATTATCTCTATTACTGGGAAGCATGTAAAGCCATCCATTCCTGCACATTAAAGCCATTATATGCATATGAATACATTTTTGAAACTGTGGACACTGCATGTCAACTAAGCCATTATGGAGTGAATTCCTATATTATATCACAGCAATCATAAATTATTTATGCCTTAACCATTCATTTATACTAGGAAAAAGGTTCACTAAACATACTAGTAATTTTCAAATGCTGTCATAAAAAGTCTAGTTGTAGCCTTTTATTATTCTGCTGAATTACGTTTGAGAAAAAGAAGCTAGCTACTTTCCCTGTTTGGATAGTAGTACATTCTAGACCACATTCTTAAAATACACTTACAGAAATTAGGCTCATCGTAATTTTGCCTTGAGGAGACATTATTTAGTTTGTGTACATTTACCTGCATACAGATAAAGGTTTATATTCAGCTACAGTGATGTTGATGCCCATCTATCTACACAAGGTCTCTTAGTGACATCAATCAATTGGAGATAGGAGTTTATAGCCACAAATAGCTGGACATAAATCATTTCCTGTTGACATGAATTGGGCACCATGCCTTCATGGATCTTGAAGGTTACACTAGTCGAATTTATGATTGTTTTTAGCCAGCTATTCAGCAGCAAGAGAACCAAATATTTAGGAGAGACAAAGGTCACCTTCTCCACAGAACTAGAGTCTAAGCGTCTCTCAGTTAGCATCATTGGTAGGAACCATGAAACATAGCTCAGTGTGGAAGTCAGCACCGAGTGCAGCAACACCTACTTGTCCTGAGAAAACCCTCCACAGATACTCTGTTATAAAGACGGCCATTCATTCGGCACCTATTGATCCAGCATAACTATGTCCTTTTTGATACCTAATTACAGGATCCTTCTTCTAGAATCTCGTGACAGCCCATAATAGTAAGCTAAGTGGGTGTAGTCAAGTTCATATTCAGTACAAAAAGTATGAGTGATCATATAATCCCTGCAAAGGCTTCGAGTAACTTTTCATTGTCATGATCAGAAATAGGTAATTGGTTTTTTCAGTATCTTAGGATACCCCTCCCCACGTACGTACGTGCGTGTGTGTGTATATGTGTGTGTGTGTGTGTGTGTATGTGTGTATGTGTGTGTGTGTGTGTGTGTGTGTGTGTGTGTTGGAAGACACCCTCTCTATTAGCTATTTAGTATAAAATTAATTTTTTGATCCATAGTTAATCTTATTGTTGTATAAGGTTCAAATTTATTTCTTTTATCCATCTGTTTCCCTATTTCACTGCCATGGGGAGGTTTTAAAAATGGGATTATTTTATTTCAGATTTCTTTAGCTAATAATAAACCTTAAAATTCCTTTACGTTTCATCTCTGAACATTAAATGCACTGTAATATATTTGTTTGAATATAATCTCAGTTAAAAATTGCATAACATGCCCAAAGATTTGTGGTCTCCTGCATCTATTTCCAACTATATTTTGTAGGCAAATTAGGATAAACACGTTCTTCCCATCAGGCAATCATTCCCATGGGATAAACAAACATAATGCATTTTGCTGCCCTGGACTAACTCTACCAGAGAAGAGGTTTCCATATAAATGAACAAAGTAGACAGGCATGAGCTGGGAAGGTAGTTTAAAAGAACCAAAGGGAAAATATGGTAGCCCTTCTCATTTGATCCCAGTGAAATGCCTGATAAAACTACCTGGGCATCTGTCATAAGCCCAGAGTGGAAGCAGAGCCTAGTAGTCCATGAGCTTATCACTGATGGTGTAAGAATTCTTCCCAGTGTCTACTTGTGCAGATATCTGATATACCTCCAATGTGTCAGCTGTGTGGAATGATGGTATAGAAACTTGATGACAATAATAGAGAATAAATAGTTTAATGAGAGGCAGGGCATAAAATCTTCCTAGGGAGCCACATCTCCCAGTAGATGAATTATGGCCTTTGTATAAGTTAAATGCTTGGTTATAAATGGCAATGTTATCATAGTAGTTAAAAAGATTTATTAATACCTTTGGTGGCAGTGGGGTGTTTGTGTGTGGAGGGGGGAGGTGTTGCACGAATAACAGCCAATCCCAGGGCTAGACTCCTGACATTCACTCTGAAGCCTGTCACTGTTCATTTATGTGGATGCAGAGATGCACATACTACAGGTGAGGAGATTAAGCCACTGAGGAGTTGTGGGAATTGATGACTGAATCTCACTATAAATATTCTATTACCATTACCCTCAATCCCTTTTATCTTGTTTATTCCTCACCACTTACTCTACATTAGCATTGTGACCGTGATTGATGTAAGCCTCCTGCAGTTCTCAGTGCACATGCATACCTAGGCCTAAGCCTTCCTCTAGTTACAACAGAGGCTCACTGGGGCCCCAGAGAGATGGAGAACTTGAGTCAACATTGAGGCCTGTAGACTGTGGGCTTTTACAGTGAGAGTATGTCAACTAGCTCCTTCTGGGTCCAGACCTTTACTAATGTCTAGGCTTTCATTTAAATAGTAAACATTTCTCACTACATTTTTATGAGTTTAATTATAGGTTAATGTCCAAAGGGTGGAAGGTAACACTCAAAAAAAGTTAAAAAAAAAAAAAGCAATAAAATATTACCTAAACCTGCAACATATTTTGGAACTTTTTCTGTGGATATGTGCATACACATATATAGGTATATACAAACATCCACATAAATCTTATGCACATTTTATATGCTTGTTTTCTATTGTAATTTCTTTTCTCTATTTATTAAGTGATACACTTATGTCACCAAGTATAATTTATAATCTCTACTGTGCATTTCCAGTGCTTATGAGTATATGCAGTGCAATGAACAGCTTCATATTAAAACGTTCTTTTTTTCTTTTTACTCCTTCTCCTGTATTAGTACATTTGGATTCTCAAAATACAGCTCATACACTGCCTGAATAGTCCTTCTCTTCATATAGGTGCCAGCCTAGTTAATAGAAATTATATATCTGCATAGAACTGTACTTATATAAAACTGTGACTAGGTGGCAATTTTTCTTCAGTTAAGCTTAATTTCACCAGAAATAATGGTAGTTAATGCAGCTGGGTGGCCAGAAGTAAAAGTTAAGTACTAAGCATTAAGAATAGGAGCTATGAAAATTTTTCCATATATTTTAGATACTGAATGTGAAGACTTGAGTTGATGGTTAAAATGTGCTAGAACTTTATACTTAGCATCCTAGTCTTAGTTTTTAGTTATTGTTGTTGTTGTGGTGGTGGTGGCAGCAGCGGTGGCGGCGGCAGAGGCGAAGGAAGAGTCTATTTAGGCTGACAGTTTGAATTTGAAGGAGTGCATGGCAGGATGGTGAGGCAGCTGGCCATACCACACCTGCCATCAGGAAGCAGTGAGGGAAAAGTGTTGGTGATGAGCTCACTGTCTTCGTCTTTGCTCTGTCTATTCTGAGACCTCAGTTCATGGGAGAGTGCTGCCACATTCACAGTGGGACTCTCTTCCTCAGTTAATTACCTTTGGAAATTCTGTCATAGACACACCCTCTTGTATATTTCCACAGTGATCCTAAATCCAATCTAGCAGACCATCAGGACTGCACAAGGTAACGTAACTCATTCTCATAGGTGTTCATTCCCCACTGGGGGAGGAGGGGTTAAAAAAGTAAAGACAAGAGTCTTCCAAAAAGGGAAGTGAAAGAACAGATAGGTAGATAGATGGATGGATGGATGGATGGATGGATAGATAGATAGATAGATAGATAGATAGATAGATAGAGATATCCTTTCAATTAATTTTATTTTATATTTTATTACCAGTTACAAACTATGAAATATTCTCAATATTCTGGAAAAAAATTAAAAAAACAATTAGCTGTACCAATTGATAGGTTTTGTACAGTGGGAGTTTGGCAGGAGCTTTAGGATTTACAGATTTGAGTCTTGCTCCTTGTTAGCACAGCCTGGGCTAATCTTTCTGTATGAGCATAGCTGTTCCTAGTCAGTGCTGGTTTGTGTAGCTCATGGTTTTAATTTGTTATTTTTAGAGTAGTACCCATTGCTTTTATTTTTTTATAATTATTTCATGTACATGTACATGCATGTGCCTATGTGTGTGTTGTGCATGCACACGCATGAGTGCATACACACCCAGCATGCATGTAGAGGTTGGATGACAGCTCTATGGAGTCAGTGCCATCATTCCACACTTCCATGGGTTCTGTCAGGCTTGTGTGCCAAGCACTTCCACCCATTGAGCCATTTTGCTGGCCCTGAGTTTACACACAGAAAATGTGGAAAGTCTAAGTTTCTGGAGTTGAGAAACTCTCCGAATAGGACAGCTTGTTATTTTCATGAATAGGTAATTGGGGGTGGGGGAGCTGGGGAGGTGGTCTCACTGGTTAAGAGCACTTGCTCATAAGCATGAGGACCTGGTTTCAAACCCCAGAACCCTATTAAAAGCTAAGCTTGGCAGTGAGTGTCTGGAACCCCAGCCTCCAGGGGAGGGAGGTGTTGCCAAACAGAGAGACCAGAGCTCAGTGACCACTCAGTGCAGCGAAGATTGTAAGCATTGGGCTCAGTGACTAACTGCCATATAGGAATAAGGCAGAGCATGCTGGAGCAGGACACCTGATGTCTTCTCTCTGAGCCTTCACATATGATCCTTCCCCCACAGAGAAGAAGAAAGTCATAATAGTGGTAATTAGTAGTGAATAGTTAATTGCTCAAAAAATATTCAAAATCTTACATATGTGGTTTCAAATGCTGCCATATCTGTTGTTTTGGGCCTCAGCAGCCAATGCCATAGCTCATGTAAGGTGAATTAGCTTACTGTCTTAGTCAGGGTTTCTTTTCCTGCACAAACATCATGCCCAAGAAGCAAGTTGGGGAGGAAAGGGTTTATTCAGCTTACACTTCACACACTGCTGTTGATCATCAAAGGAAGTCAGGACTGGAACTCAAGCAGGTCAGGAAGCAGGAGCTGATACAAAGGGCCATAGAGGGATGTTCCTTACTGGCTTGCTTCCCCTGGCTTGCTCTGCCTGCTCTCTTATAGAACCCAAGACTACCAGCCCAGGGATGGCACCACCCACAAGGGGCCCTCCCTCCTTGATCACTAATTGAGAAAATACCCCACAGCTGAATCTCATGGAGGCACTTCCCTAACTGAAGCTCCTTTCTCTGTGATAACTCCAGCCTGTGTCAAGTTGACACACTACACTTACTAACACTAAAGATGGAATTCACAGACACCTTCATTCCTTCTCTCTAGACTTTCAGCTGTCATATAAGAAGAAAGGAGGGAAGATGAGAATGATAGATCATGTAAAAGTTAATGGAAGGGAAAGCCTCCTGTCAATACTGCACTCCTAAATGGTTTTGAATATACAAAGATAAAAATTAAAATTAAATGAGCCACGAATGCAGCTTGAAAACTAGGAAAAGCATATCAAAATTAAATTAAAAGTAGAACATAAACATTAATAAAGATAAAAGCAAATATTGCTGGAATAGAAGACACAGGGAGAGAGATACAATGTGGAATCTCTCTACAATCTCTACAATGTCTATTTTTGAGACAAGAGCAATTTACGTAAATAGATTACTCTAGGAGAAAATAAAGTACAAACTGGACAAGCGTGTCCTACCTGCCTTTCAAATTGCTATGCAGGCTCTAGTGAGCGGTCTTCCAGTCCTTCCTTGACATTCCTTACACTTAACATCAGGCACCTGGAAAGGCCTTGTACATTTGCTAAGATTGCTGCAACAAAGAACTACAGATGCAGTGGCACAAACCCTAGAAAAGTAGTCCTTGAGACTAGGAGCCCGGCAAGGACCATGACAATAAACCACTAGCATGATCATAAAGAATATTCTTTACATCCTTGAATCAGAACAACAGCTTATAATACTGAAATTTATTAAAAGGATTGGCTGTGACTTCTGCCTGTAGTTGCATTGCTGAGCCTGTAATGAACAAAATTTGTATATACCGCAGCTGCTTCCAAGGTGGCCATCTCTCTTCTAGGCCTTGATACATTTGATTGCCATTTTGCTAGACAATCTGAAATTGCTGTCATTCCTCTCCTAGTGAGCAGCTGCTTTCCTAATAATAAGCACAAACTCACACCTGTTATATGCCATCGTCCTGTGAAACAGCTTTTACTTTTAAACTCAAATCATACTACAGGTTTTGTTGGATTTTTTATTTATAATTTAAAAATACTTTAAAATGATAATTAAGCTCAATATATTATATAACTCAAAAATATAACTCACCTGAAGGTAATGTGTACTGCTGCCCTATGAACAATTATTATATGATTACGCTTAAGTTCTGATCAACACCACAGAAAATGTGGGGAAAGATTTGGGAATCTATTTAATACTAATTCATGGTACAAAATGTTCGTTATCTCAGTATCAGTGTTACCCAAATAGCCAAAGCCATGGTCCTGAAAGTGTGGGACCAATGGTACCAGTGTTGCCTGGTCTGTAGTCAGGATCTACAGAGACACAAGAAGACAGGATACACACACAGGTAGACATAAGAGGTTATATTACAGGAACTGGTCTATGAATTGAGGAAACTGCAGATCCCCTTACAAGGCTGCTGTAAGAGGAGCTCCAGCTACACAGTTGGAGCATCAGAGGAGGCAACAGCAATGGCTCAGTCTGTAGTCAAGGACCCCAGAACCAGAGAAGCTCACTGTCCCAGGACAGGTACTGAGAAACTAGGGTGCAAGTTCCAGAGGCCAGAAAATCTAAGTTCTGTTGTTAAAGGGCAGGAGGAAAAAGTGGTCACAGCTCCGAGAGAGAGAGAAAAAGCCAATTCATCTTCCTCTGCATTTTTCATTTGATCTAAGCCTAGCCAACTTGGATGAGTCCCAGCCAACTTGGATGAGTCTCACCCATCTTGAGAGAGGGACAAATCTTGCCCAATCAGTCTACCAGCTCATACACATTCTCCTCTGGAATTCTCTCAGATGCACACCCAGAAAGGAGTAATGCATTACTGTTGCTTCAGGGACCTTGCAAGTTGGTGCCCCAAATTAACCATCACACTTGGGAACTCCTTGTGCTTGCAGATTGTCACGCTTCACTGCAGATACACTGAATCAGAAACAAATATGGGATAGAGCTCAGAAACCTAAAAAAAAAAAAACCCTCTGCGGTATTCCCATTCAATTATGGGAGAACCACAAGATTGACGTGAATGAATTGTCATAGGTAAGAACAGAGGCCTTATCTCCCCGTTGTCTCCTCAGAAATGTTTGTTAATACAAACACCTTCTATTTCTAGTTGGCATCTGGTTTAATCCGTCTAGACTTATGTTGTCTCTCAATGAGCTATGTTCAAATATTCACTTGCTACACAAGCAGCTTTCATTTCATAACAGCAAGCAGCAAGTCTTATCAACCTCTTCAATCTCTGACTGCCTCCTTGCTCCAAAGAATACTGTTTGGTGACATCATCCTACTTAACTTTACAATCTACGTTTCCTTCCTTCTTACATTGTTTTCAGATTTCACTTCATTTTTCAGATTTTTAATTTTTTAACCTTGTTTCTACCAAAATAAAAATAGCTAGAGATTATGTATACCAAATGGAAGTGAATGAACCACTGAGGCATAGTAGAGAAAGTACTGATTTTTTTTTTGCTGACACTTAGATAAAAAGAAAGAGCCTAATAGACACAGGAATAGAGATTGAAGGTTTCATCCATCGTGTGGGGTGTAGGAAGGCAGTACTTCACTACCATCTTCTGCCATTATAGTGTGTAAGTGGTCGTGTCTGCTGGAGAATAACGGGATAAGGTGCTGGTTGGTTTTTGACAATTTGACACAAACTAGAGACACCTAGGTCAGAGGAAACATAACAGAAGAATTGGCTCCATCAGATTGGCTTGTGAATGCTCACTGTGGCAATTTCCTGATTAATGGTGAATGTGGGAGGGTCCAGCCCAGCGTGGACAGTGGCATTCCTGAGCAGTTTATCCTGGGTGGATAACAAAGCAGGCTGAAGCATGCCCCAGGAGCAAGCTATGGAGCAGCATTCCTCTGTGGTCTGTGCTTGGGTTCCTGCCTCTAGGTTCCTGCCTCACCTGTGTTCCTGCTTTCTCTAGGTAATGGGATGGTGAACTGTGATGTGGAAGTGTAAGCAAAATAAACTCTATCCTCCTTAAGTTGCTTGTGGTTACAGTGTTTATCCTGATAACAGAAAGTAATTAAAAACAATTGATAAATGTGAAATAGATAGACAGATCACTTTGTTCATTATGTTTTAAACACACACACACACACACACACACACACATACACAGAGTTTCAAAAACCACCCATCCCATCTGGCTCCTTGAGGGCTGCTCTGTTCTGTTCCTTCTTTGGGTCCAGATACGCTTTTTCTTAAAATTTAATACAAATCCTGAAGGAGAATTTCTTCCTTCTCTCTTTCTCCATATTTTTCAACGTATTCCCGACAATGTTCTTTTTTTTAAATTGTAAGGGTTGTTCTCTCAGGAGAAACCAATTTCAGAAATAATTATCTTCACATTGAAGTCAAACAAATAATCTATTGTGAAACTGAAATGTCATTGGTGATCCAAGCTCATAACAACAAATAATAAATATTGTTTCTATTTTCTGATCCTCAGTGAATGAAATAAATTAATATCCAGTCTTTCTTTAAACTCAGCAGTTTCTTTTGTGGCAGAGTTTCTTTATACTGTCCAGTGAAATGTATTTTAAATTGTAGTAAAATGTTACTGAAGAGGGAAGGAGGGTGCTTTCTGAAAAGAGTTTCATTTTAAAACCATGTCTTAAGCTTACTTGCAGAGCTTTAAATTTTTTCTTTGTGAACTGAGTATTAAACATTACTTGGAATTTTAAAGAAATATCATGATCGCTTCAGAATACATGCCTCAAACTCTAGAGAGGTAACCTACTTTTCCATAATTTTTTTTGGCTCTGAAGACTGAGGAGGCACCATCTCCTGACAGTCACTGTATTGTTTCTTAGTTTCAAGCAAGGTACACAGGGACTGAGTGGCGTCTGACCAGTCCTCAGGCAGACTTAGGATACAAGGAAGAGTTTGTGAAGGCTTGCTCTGTGCTCACTGGGGGCAGCTCCACGCTCCTCAGCGCTGCTGATGCATTTTCTAGACAGAAACTACAACCTGGCTGAACTGACTGTCGTTAAGAAACATGCTTCTAGGTAAGTGGTGGAGCTCCCAGATGGTTGGCGCTTTGTTCTGATGTGATGGGAGATGTCTCTGTCACTGTACTTCGCTTTGCTTTTACTTCCCAGGCTTGTAAGGTCTCAAGCAGTGCTAGACAGTGCTATAATTAGTACTAAGTATCCTGCCAGATTTTTAGTGATAAGATTTAAAGGTTTATAACAACCTTAGGAATGTGTATCTCTAATTGTGGTTAGTGTTTGAGCTGTATTTTTTAAGATTTCCGTTAGAGTGCGAGTAACATTTTGGGATTTCATTTATAGTTGTTAGAGACAATAAAAGTCCTCAAGATATAAATGTAAACATGACTATTCTTTTAAAAAAAATAATGGATTCATTTATGTTGTTAACAAGCTATAGAGTGTCTTTGAAAAGGAGTTAGTTGCATGCCTACCTTATTAAATATAAAGAGAATCTTACATTGTCAGCATTGAAATTAGTTTCATATAGCAGAACACTAAAAAGTAAGGTGTTGCCATGCTGCCCATGTTTAGCAATGTTCAAAACTATATCTATGTAACCTAAAAATGCTTTAAAAGTTAACATCAGCATGCGTTGGCCTTCATAGAAATCTAATGAGGATCTCCTAAGAACATCTGCTATAGGTGTTTTTCTCACTGCAGAGAAGGGTTTAATTAAATTAGAACTTCACCGGATGCTTCATAAACATTCTAAAATGCTCCATTGGTAACTGTTTCATCTATTTTCAAGTTAACACTGTAAAAGACTGGCTGAATTTTACAGTTCAGAATATTTATTTGGAAAAAAATCCACATTTTTCTAGCACATGATATCAGCTAATAAAGGCTACAGAAGCACCTGCAGCCCCCAGGAGACAGAGTGAGGAAGATGTGGTGCGTAGGCTTCGCAGTTGTCCATCGACGTCGCCTGTAGGACATGACGTGTTTGTTGGAGCAACTCCAGTATCTGCATTGGGAGGATGAAGGATGCTTCCTTCAGGGATGGCTGATAATGCATTGGGGATCCACCTGATGGTTCGTCAGAATGTTTAGATATGGAGGTTAAGTTTTTTGTTGTGATCCCAAGCCTAACCTCCTTGGAAAAGCACACTAAAATGAAGATAAAGACTGTTTCAGAGTCGGGAGACTGTGTCTCAATCCTGACTCTGTACAGTGTTCCTATCCATTGGGTTACCACCCTCTTAAAATTATTTCTTCAAGCTCATTATCTTGTTGCTGTTTCGCTCTGCCCTCTCTTGGTTTTCCTCTCATGTAGAGGTTAAGGTACACATATGTTGAGTACTTAGGAAACTTTAACATGAGCTTCGGGAAGAGCAGTTGTGCTTATATAAAGCAGCCACCATTTTCCCACTTGTTTCCAAAAGCCCTAATGCATGCGTGCGTCAAGCCATGCATCAAGCTATCAAAGTCAGAAAATTATGGGCAACACCCACCCCAAAGACATCTGTTACAGAGGATTTGCAGATCAGACCATCCATCTCTAAAGTAACTTCTTACCTGAAAAATCTCAAAATAGCTTCACCTCATTTTCATGATCTGTTGTTCAGTTTCCCACAGTTTCCGCTATTTGCTTGAATGTTAGAAGCCAGTAAACTTGAGCCGATATGCATATCAAGATGGCCAAGTTGATAAAAGAGGAACTTGTGGTAACAGGAGTCTGGGTCCTCTCTCAGCCTCTAGGGAGTGTAACGAAAAATCACCTATCCTTTCTGCATACATCTCCTCTAGAGATGAAGAGACAAACATGGACACTTGCTGTAAGGATTGCTCAGGCTGTGTTTATGGAGTGTCACATGGAATACTGTACCTTGTTAGTCAGTGACCTTCAGTAGGAGGCAGATGTTTTAGGAAATTATCAACCATTGTTTTCTCTCTGGACTTGCCACATTTTCTAAGATTACTGAAGCATTATGGGTTTTATAAAGTAGTTTGCATCGGTTTTCCAGTAAGAGGAGTGAATAACTTTCCTGTATGAGTTTTGAGTTGACCAGGGCTGACTCTGAATTATAGTTGTGAGCTGTTATTACTTCAATGGTTAAGCAGATTGACCTCTGGGAGTAAAAGATTTTATTTTATACTGTCTGAAAGGAGCGTTTGTGAATTCATTTCTGTCTTCTATTCATACCTTGGTTAAAACGAGCCATGGGGTGGTACAGTCTCTGGAACATTACATAAACTCACTTATTCTTGGCCACGTAGCAGTTGGGAATATGCAAACAGGCCTGAATGGAACCAAACAGTAAATGTCTTCATAGACGGGAAACCTAATATTTACACAACAATCAATAGGGGATGGTCACTAAGGTAGCTTATGACTAAGTTTCCTTGTTCTTAGTGAATGGAAGCTAGCATCCTCTCTTCCATGGCTTGCTTGTGTGATAGGACTAGGCTGCAGAATAGCTATGACCTAGCATGTTGGCACCAGTGGCCCCCTTCTCCAAGGCTCTGTTCCATGTTGAACATCCCCACATTCCTTTATCCCTTGTCAACATGCTTTCTCTTCTTTACGTATTTGTGCTAAGATCTAGATGACTACCATGGATCAGCAAGATTTTCCACACATCTTCATTTAAGCATACTGAAAACTTGAGCTGAAAGCCAAAATCCCTAATCCACGACCCAAGAGTTATTAGCAATAGCCTGTAGGTAGGTATGAGGTTTAGAGGAACACAGAGAGAGAACCTGTGTGTTCACATTAACCCCACAGTTTCAAAGTTTTAGAAAGTCTCATTTTTCTCTTCTGTAAAGCTTGCACATGAAGCCTACACATGTGCATATGAACAGACACGTGGCATGGCAAGTCTGTAGCATTACAATTTCATAGGAGATGCTTAAGAAATACAATGTGTCTAAGAAGGTTCTTTAGAAGGGATGCCATGGAACAAAACAAAAAAATAGACAAATACTGTTGTAGATGAGGGTAAGAAAGGAAGGACACTGTAAGCCCGTGGAATATGATTTTTTTTTCCTGTGTTGTTAGTAAATGCCTTCAGAATTGTGCTTGACTTAGGAAATCTGTTTAAAAAGCAGCACTTGTGTTCTATTAAATAAGGTCTCAATGTCAGCAGAGCAGTTCACTCTTCCTTAAATATGAGTGAAGAAAAGGGAAGTGCTGGAGAACAAGATGTGCTCATTCTGTGACCATTGGCAAGTCACTTGCCTCTCTGGGCCTCAGTTTCTTTGTGTTTGGATTACTTGGGGATCATAATGTCCCTTTTAGTCTAACTCCAAGGCTCATAAAGATTAATCAAAATAACAACTGTCTGAAAAAGCTTCTTTATGTTTTTATGTTAACCAACAATTGGTAGCATAATCAAAAACAATCCTATGAGCTAGTTAGTAAGAGGAATAAAATGTT
>JADRCD010198586.1:0-10235 GCA_019843815.1 Montemys delectorum | reverse complement strand
TTTTAAAAGAGCAAAGGGGGGGAGGGGACTGGAGGAAAGGAGACGGAGGAAAAGGAGGAAGAGGAGGTGAGATTGAAGGGGAAAAAAGAAAAATACACGGGGGAGGAAAGAAACGGGAAGCAAAATTAATAATTGAGGGGGGGGGGGGGACAGTTCGGGAGACAGGGGAGAAAAAAAAATCTGTCTCCTGCCCACACAGTGCAAAAGAAATTTCTGGCAATCAGAAAGACTTTCACACTTGCCCCTTCAGAGGGAGTAGCTGGGGAAATAAATAACAAAGGAGAAGAGAAGACGGGAGGGTATCCAAACGGTGGAGAAATTTCTCTGTCCAGGCAGCGCAGCCCCAGAGAGCTGCGTGGAGCAGGCAGGAGGCGGGCAAGACGAACACGGGAGCGCGCAGTGGCGGGGGGGGGGGGGGGGGGGGGGCAGCGCAAGGCTGGGTTTATCCACACATCTGTGTAGCAACCAGGTTGGGGGCCAGACATTTAGGTCAGGGTTTCTGCAAAAAGATAAAAAAAAGAAAAAGTTCACTGACCTCAAACTTCCGCGAGTGATTTCCACTGAGGCACTGATCTCCGGGCAGTGCCTCCCCTACCCCGCTCTTTGTGGCCTCACTCCAGGAGCGCTCTCTCCTGCGCTAGACCCCACCAGAATCCTAACCTCACTATGGTAGGAAAAGTGATCAGACGAGCACTCGCTACAGCTAACGAGAAATAAAGGCTTCCGAAGGCAAGAGCGACCGGGTAGTGGGGGAGGGCACGATCCCTGAGCCCAGCACTGCCCAAGAAAGGGGACTCCAAGCCGGGGAAGCAGCTTCCCTGCAGCCGGTGTGTTCTCCTAGGATCTCCAGGGCCCCCGCTGAGAGCTCTAGGGGAAGCCAACCTGTTCTCTGAGGACAGCCTTAAAGATTAGTGAGTCAAACTAGGTTTTCCAAGGCCTGCTAGACTTGAATCTCTGGGGTTCCCTCTCTCCCATTTCTCTGGCTCTCAGCCTGTCTTTCTCAGAACACTGAAAATGTCTCCTAGAGTCATCTGGGCAAGCCTTCCTTCCGTAGCATACGCTGATTCCAGCAGAGAACAAGGTGAGGGAACCTGCTAGAGAGAACAGGAAGAGGACTGAAGAGAGAAGGAGACAGCACTCATCCCTCCCTACTCTTAATCCCTGAGCTTAGTCCCCGTCTTGAAGGTTTCCTTGAGGGTTTCAAAGTGAATGGGATAGTTGGCCTGCTTCGCTCTAAGTGTCCTATGTCTGACAGCAGGGGCCCTCTCTACTCAGCTTTGCCAACTCCACACCCTACTGGCCTTCGGCCTGATACCAGGAGGAGCTGAGAAACAACACTGCATGGAAGGAGATTGAAAAGCCAGGAGGCGCACAGTGGCAACTCTTTGCTCTTAGCCCCATGAGAGACAGACATGCTACCTGGCTTGCTCCCACTTCACTACCCATGCAGGAAAGTCTGCTTGGGGGTTCACCTTGTGAGCAGCTTTCTAGTTCAGACGGTTGGTAAACTCTGGCCAAGCCTAAAAAGAAGTTGGTCTAGTCTCTGGAAGTGAGATTTTCAGTAAACTGAGTCACCAGCCTCAACATTAAGAAGATAAAGCTCCACTGGGCATTAGAGGAAAACTAGGGCTGCATATCAGTTTCCTGGAAGCTAGAAGCAGTTCGTAAATCAACTTTTCCTGATTAGAGGGTGCGTGTGGATGTTTAAACATAAAAATGACTCCACAGGGCTGACAAGTTGGTTCAGGGAATAAAGGTGCTTGCCACCAACACCTGACGATCTGAGTTCAATCCCCAACTCACATGTTAGAGAAAACTAATTCTAGAAAGTTTTCCTCTGACATGTACAATATGGCAAGTGCACCTTCACACATACAAAAATAAATAAAAAAAGAAATGTCATCTTTAATTTAAAATGCCTCCAGACCCCATCTTACGTAGAGAGAGAGGCCAGAATCCTCAGCAGTGTTCCTCCCTGGGGTGAAACATCAGAAAAGCCAAGAAGGGGAGTCTCTCCCACTTCAGAGAATCCACTTCAGAACCTACTGAGTCTGAGGGAAGGAAAAGGGTAATAAGTGCCCCACTCTAGACCCTAACCTCGAAGCACTCTGACATAGTTCCAGCCACGAATACTGTTCCCCAATAAACAGGGGCATTTACACCACACTGTGAGCTTGCCTTTTCTTTTCTTTTTTTAACTGAAAGTTTCTAGAACTAGACTAACAGAAGGCGGATGGTTTCACTGGCTTGGAATCTCCTCCAGAGAAGAGCATCCATGCTCACCCCCTCCAACATCAAAACAAACAACTATCATGCCCACAAATAAGAGTCGCTGTGACAGCCCCTTCCAATGCTTGGGAAAGTCTCACTGATTTGATGGCCAGGACAGATCCCCTGTTCACAATGGCAATAGAGTCCTTGACGGTCAAGGCCATCCCTCGGGAGTCACCTACGACTTTATTTCTTGCCTCTTTGAACACAAGTAATTGAACAGTTTGAACAATATGCTGTCCTTTCAGACACAAAGAAAACATCGTTTTGATTTTCATCCTGTTTGTACGAGCCGTGGTTGTAGCTGTAAAGCAGAGGAAGTAGGGACAGAGACTGAGGATGTAGACTGGGAGGCAGGAATCCATCACAGCGCGCACACACACACACACACACACACACACACACACACACCTCTAAGCCTCTAAGACTCCCTGATCAGGAAAGTGCCAGGTGACAGACAACACCTTCTCCAAGTCCTTACCCAGTCAGCACAGCACCTTGCAGCCTTGGCCTAGACCTATGGCTGACACTGCACAGCCTAATGGGACTTTACTCCATACTGGGGCCATGGCTTCAAAGAAAAGACCCTGCTTTAATAATTCAGCCGCTTGAATGCCATTTAGTATCCATAGCAACCAGTTCCCTGACATCTAGTTGTAGGCAGGATGTGGCTGGAAGAGGAAAAAGAAGGGAAGGGGGAAAGGCAGAAAAGATAGAAAAGGGAAGAAAGCCAGCTCAGATTTTGTCTCCGCTTCCCCCTTTCTCTCTTGGTCCTGACGCTGACAGTGGATCTCCCTCTCACCTTGTCTCTGCTCTTCTCTTCTCTTCTCCTAGGAAATGGGAGATCCAGATTCCTGACTCAGCGTTCCAACTCAGCACCTTGTGGATGCTTGCCAATCTATCCCTTTGCGTCTCCTTGTCCTTCTTTTCTTCAAATGGAGGCCTTTGGGCATTTGCTGTGTCCTGCTAGCTCTTACCATGTATGATTCTATGGTCCTCTCTCCATCCCTCCACTTTGCCGCCTTTCATCTCTGTCTGGCTATCTCTGCATCCCCCATCTCTCAGACTCTGTCTCTATGTGCCTATTATCTACCTACCTACCTATTTATCAATCATCTATCTGCTTCACCTACAAAGTGATTTTAAACTAATATTTTTAATTAAAATTTATCTTTCCCCTTGTGAAAAGCATGCTGTCACTACAGGATGGTCCTCCTTCATCCTACAGGCTCCATATCCACCACCAGCTCTTCTCAGAAGCCTACAAGTCCCCTGAGGACAGGATCAGCGCTCCCCACATAAGCTCCCATAAAGCTGGCTAAGCCCAGTTATGCCTGATCTCCGTGTCACAATTGCCTGCTCATCTGTTGTCCCTCTGGGTGGCAGAACAGTGCCTTGCTCCCTGCTCCGTCCCCTGTGCTTGCTTCTTGGGAGGCACTTAGAAGGAGATGTTGAATGAAAAACTAAACAACCTATAACTAGAGGTTTCTGAATGACTGCTTGTTAAGGACTTGGCACACACCCACAAAGGACACCAGGAAGAAAAGAGACAATAGCGAGGAGATGGCTTCCCTTGGCCCATCCCACAGCTACTCTGGCGCCATTTGGCAAACTCCAACGGTCACTACATACTCAGTGATAAGGCTCCTTCCACAGAGCAGCGCTTCCAACGGCCTGATATCCACCACCTCAGCGTTCCCGCCTGGCCCCGTTCTCCCTAGGAACCGAGGCTATAAGAGAGGCAGACGGAGCTACAGTGTGGCTGCCAGAGGAACATGGGCCAGGTGGCCAGTCCTTTGGAACTGACTGAGGATGCTAATGAAGCTTTCTGTCTTCTAGGAAGTAGCTACTTTAAAAGTTAAAAAAAAAAAATATTCTGTGAGTAGACATTTTTAATGGGCAAACAAGACCTATACATTTAAGAATATTTAGCTATAAAAGTGAATGAAAAGCAAGAATTCAGGACAGGAAGTTTCTTCCCAGTGTTAAGTAATGAAGTCTCTCATGCATGCATCACAGGAAGAGTGAGTAACACACACACACACACACACACACACACACTACTTTTGCACAGAGCCCCAGTTAAATTGAAACAGGCTCCAGCAGGGAGTTTTACATAGTGTGCAGCCCCCACCCATAACCCAGAAAGCCAGGCACTCCTGGCTTGGAGCCCCAGCCCTCACACAGCTTTTTCCCCAAATAATCCTTTAATCCAGACGGAACTGCCTACCTTCAAAGATCTGCCAAGTGACACACAATCTTCTCCATACCGTGCACAGACTGAGTGACACATTTCATTAGCAGACTCTCATGAGTTACCCTCACCAAACCATCCTCACGTGCAGCCTTCACATGGCCCTCACCCAAAGCATAACTTAGTCATGAAAAGCAATGAGGTTTCAGACAGACAGTAGAAAACAAAAACAAGCGAACAGCATACACCTTCTGAAGCAACACAGCTTTATAAAAGATGATAATATCACTCCCGACTTTGTAGCTACACTCCATTGTTTAAGAAGTTCAAGACAGATCTAGGTTGACTTTCCTATCCTAGGGAAATAATACTTCCCAGCTGGTTTTTTAAATATATATATGTATATGTGTATATGTATATATGTATATATATCCAATTCCTTTGTACAATTGAAACCTAATCTAAAGGCGGAGGCATAAGTTTAAAACCTTCCTATATGTTCCAGTCAGCCACTGTACACCCTTCTTCTGTGAGACTGAAAACACACGCCCTCAACCACAGATTCTAATCATCTCTCCATGCGACACCCAAACATTAGGACAGACCTACGCTCTTCCACCCCGTCTGAGAACAGAACTGGAAAGCCTGTGGCAGTAGACGCCCATACTAACTCCATTATGCACACACATAAACTGCCAAGACATCACACAGACACACTCGTACACCTGTAAGCAAACTGTGGGCACATGTACACACAGTCTCACAGCACTCTGCCCTTTCGCTCGTGTGTGTGTGTGTGTGTGTGTGTGTGTGTGTGTGTGTGTGTGCGTGTGTGTGTGTGTTTAGCTTAGATTGGTGATGCTTTGGATTATGAGGTTTCCATGGTTACCCTCTATGTAGGAAACTGGGGTAATTGAACTCTTGGGGTTCACCATTCAACAGATGCTGTTTGCTCACTCCTACGGGCTCACTCACTCGCTCACTTGCTTGCTCTGCCTACCTTTCATCACGGGTGGTTTTAAGTGATGGCTTCAAGTCAAGAACATCATAGTAGAATGAGGCCTTCCTAGTGTTCTGGTTCTACCTTGGAAAGACATAAAACTGTGAAGCTGAAAGCTAATTTCAACATTCAGGCTGCCTTGGAATAATCTTGGGCTAACTGGGGTCTAAGAGCGTTAGGGGCAGGCCAGATGCCCCACCACCAGAATGGAAAATAAAGCGGACTGGCTATTTCATAAAAAGTTCTAAGACAATGAAACTGAAGGACTCAGATCAATATAAATCCATAGAAACAGGGAATGGCCCCCGACACATGCTATTTCTCCTCTCCACAGACCTTTTCCAGTCTCCTGGGTAATTCTTGCCTCGTACCTTCTGCAACAAGGTATCGTGGGATCATGGAATGACATAAAGGCTTGTAGGCAACAAGCATTTATTTCTAATGGTGGGAAACATGAGACGGGGTGCTGGCATGGGGAGTACTGTCTTCTGGGCTCTCACAAGGCAGACAGCAGAGAAATACAAACTCATCCTACCGTGGTAAGATTCGGGTTCCACACTGTGTGCTTGACAGTCATGATCTCAATCATCTCTCAGAGGTACAAACTCCTAGCCCCTCCCACAGGCTAGGATTTTGACATGAATTTAAAGGACAAGAGAACAACATGCAGCTTGTAACAGTCACATCAATTATAAAGAGAAGAAATCTCTTGGGATGACCGCATGCCTTAGATATGACCCTGACTATACATAGATGGCACAAATTGGCTTGTTAAACAAAGTGCTACAACACAGTTCACTTATGCCTCATTGCCTCCAGAGTGCAGAAAGACTGACACATAGGGAACCCCCTGGGGATTAATTGACAAAAGC
The DNA here is from genome assembly GCA_019843815.1 of Montemys delectorum. Taxonomy (NCBI): domain Eukaryota; kingdom Metazoa; phylum Chordata; class Mammalia; order Rodentia; family Muridae; genus Montemys; species Montemys delectorum. Next base: position 3,898 of record JADRCD010198586.1, on the reverse strand, counting down.
TTCTTCAGACTTTGATGACTTGCTGAACAAAGAAATGAAATCATGTCACGTGCAGTAATGGCACAATATGCTCGCACTCCGCTTTGACGGGGAGGGAGAAACTCACTGTACTTAGTGCTCATGAGAACCTTAGTTCAGCCTTTCAATAAGCCTGGGAGCCACAGCCGAGGTCCTTAGCCAACCAGGCACCTTAGAAGTTTATACATATTGTATGTTTTGGCCTCTGGGTTCTCAGATACCTTTCCACATGTAGGAGGGACCCTTTTGCCTAGTAATTCAAAATATTATATAGAATTTAAAAATTAGGTTAAATATAAAGGGAACATTTGAATATTTGTTGAGATCTGGGGCATCCTGAGTTTCATCCTCAGTATCTCTATGGTGGAAGGAGAAAACTAGCTCCCACAAGTTGCCCTCTGACTTCCACCCATATCCCATGACATGTGTGTGTGCCATAACTATGGTGGGCAAACAGCATGATGAAGTAATCTTCATTATACAACAATAACAATAACAATAATAATAATAATAGCAATGACAATAACAGACAGAACAAGAGGAAGTTAATCATGATGAGTGCAATTATGACTCCCCATTTCCTTTCCCCTTCTGTTAATGGACTAAGTCATGTTTTCCCCCAACTTTCCCCCTCAGAACTCACATAGTAAAATTTTAACCCTTGGTGCTTTAGATCCATGAGTATATTTGGAGACAGGATCTTTAAAAAAAAGCAATGGATGCACACGACTGTTGAAATGAGCCCAAATCCAAATTCTGTCCTAAGAAAAGTAAATTTATGCACAGACATGCAGGCAGGATTTCAGGTAAGCATGTTTATAGTGTCATTACATGAAAAGAAGAAAAGAGCCAGTGGTCAAATGTTTGCCTAGCATTCACAAGGCCCCTAGTTCAATCCCTACCCACCGCACAATGTTTTTGATAAAATAGTCACAATAAAGGGAGGCAAGTTTAAATTATATGATAACATTTTATTAGAATCTGCTTTTCTAAGTCAGTGGATGTGAGGGACTAGAGAGAGGGAGCTGAGAATTCTGTATCTTGATCCAAAGGCAGTCAGGAGAAGATTGTCTCTCAGGCAGCTAGGAGGAGGATCTCAAAGCCCACCCCTAACAGCGACACACTTCCTCCAACAAGGCCACACCTACTCCAACAAGGCCACACCTCCTAATGCCGCTACTTCCTGGGCCAAGCATATTCAAACCACCAGGACCATAAAAAGAACATTCCCTGCCTTATCATCACCCAAGGAGAAACAGGAAGCAGTTGGAGATCTAGACTTGAGTTATCCCTGTCATTGAAGCCTGAAGCAATGCTACCAGCCTATCTGCTGGTCCTTGAGCATAATAAAAGCTTTGTGTTGAGCCTCTGAGTGGGACTTGTAATGCTAATCAATGCACAGGGAAAGATCTGCCCACAATTCCTAAATGTGGTTGAGAATGAGATTTCTGGACACTGAAAATTAAGCATAGAAAACTCACTGGCTTCAGAATTTTTTTCTTTTTATAATTGCAATCCACCTTAATCTAAATTAAAAAAGAAAAAAAAACAGGAATTCTCACAGCTGCTTAAGCCTCTCAGCCTATTCTCAATCTGGTGTTAGAACCAGTTTTTATTAGTACGAAACTCAGCCTGGGAAAGTACCTTAGCTAGAAGCAAAGCTGGTAGTACATATTTACTTGGGAAACTGAGGCAGGAGGATCAGTTCAAGGCCAGGCTAGGCTAAATAGCAAGTTTGAGGGCAGCTTGGACTCGGAGAGAAAGAGAGAAAGACAGAAACAGAAACACAGATAGAAAGACAGAGAGTGGGAGAGAAAGAGTGATCTTGTGTTAGTGTCCAGTGGATTGGGCCAAACAGAATTTCGATGGAGAGGCTCTTTTAAAGCCTGTGCTTAGTGTGAACTAGGCAGTATGGCCCAGTAGAGCCTTTGCCACTGAGGATCTGGCCCTTGCTGTGCACTTTTAGAATGACCCTTCCGCCGGTTCTTTCCAAAACAACCACCCTCTTGGGCTAAGGCATACAAACCCCCAAATAACTAGAATATCAGCTTATTGGTTTTCTTCTTAGGAGAAGAAAGGATTCACTTCAGCGTATACTTCCAGATCACAGTCTGTCAATGAGGGGAGTGAGGGCAGGGATAGAAACAGACATGGAGGAACGCTGCCTACTGGCTAGCTCTCTGGCTTGCTCCACCAGCTTCCTAATACTCACGGAACACTTAGCCTTTCTGTGGCCTGAGGTAATTATGTGCTCAAATTCCCCACCAGCTTACCTCCTTGCTATGGGTGTCTGCAGAACCAAATTAGTCCTTGGAAGGTTATGTGGTAAGCTTGGAATCATAACAAAGGAAGGGGGAGTGTGGGGCATATTTTATCCAGGCTATGGAAAATCCTAATAAATATTCCTATCTAAAATTAGAGCCCACGGTTTAGCCATTCTGCAATGTATACATATATCAGGACATGTTGTATTCTATAAATATGCACTAATTTTAAAATAGTTCTCGGTTCTAGGAAATAAATATTGACATGGTGTCTACCCACCATAGAGGCCAGCCCACTAACCTCTACCAAGTCAACACTATCTCTGTCTGTGTGTGTGTCTGTACTGTGTTTGGAGGAGGTGCATATATGTGCATGCTTCAATGCATGCCAGTGTACCAGGGAACCATCCCTCTGAGCCAGGTGTGATGGCACACACCTTTAATCCTAGCACTCAGGAGGCAGAGGCAGGTGAACCTGAGTTCAAGGCTAGCCTGGTCTACATAGTGAGTTCCAGGACAGCCAGAGAGATGCACACAGAAGCCCTGTCTCAGAAAAAAATAATAACAACGTCCTCTGACTTCCACATGCATGCCATAATGCTGCATACACACACACATGCATACACACACACACCCACACACACACACACACACACACACACACCACACGGAGAAAGAGTATAAATATATTCTGAGAAAGGAAGTGTGAATTATACAGAAGTAGCACATTGTTTCATTTTATCTTTGCTGTTGTTGCTATTATCATATATGTATTATGGCGTGGGCAGTGTTATGTAGGAACAGCAGACTGCTCTCTACTGAAGAATTAGATTCTAATAAGTTTTGCTACAAAATCTCTGTACAGCCTTGAGAAACGGACTCTGGCCTTCTGGCCTTGGCTTTCTCATCTGTAATAAGATTGAGCCAGACAAAGTGGGCATCAGAGACAAGACATAATGGCACAACGAGTCCCTGGGCAATATGAACAGTAAGTGCTGAGATTTCAGAGGCAGGAGGAGCAAGGAATTTATCCACAAGATGGAAGAGGAGGAAAAAATGTGCAGAATTTTTTAAAAGCCAATAGCACTCCCAGCAAAACAATTTAAAGAGTAGATCACCTTGGGTCAAGAAACAAATTGATAGACAGACAGGGGGTGCACAAAACTACTTGCATCTCGAATAACAATGATACAACTGGAGATGCTGAACTGGAGGCTCCCTACTAAGAAATGTTCTGGGTTCATGGACCCTTCTGGGGAAGAGCTCAGGTTGACTTTTCATACATGGGCTGAAAATAAAGGACTGCTTTTATTCAGTGCCCTGTCCTTACTGGAGTGATGGTAAATTTCAATTTCAATTAACGTGTCAAGATGGTGCCCTGGGCTTTAGCTCAGTTAAACCTCTAAGCTCTTGAAATAGCCATGTTTACTTTCTTGATAATTCTCGTCTTGCCTTTAAGCCCCTCTACTTAAGTCTAAGTCTTCAGATACACAGGTCCATTATTTACTTATTTCTTTTAAAGCTTCACCTTTATTATCCTGTAATGTAAACTCAGAACCCTCAACTGGGGGAAGTCCTCTCCTTCTCTCTCTCCCTCTCTCCCTCTCCCTCTCTCC
>JADRCD010198585.1:0-19488 GCA_019843815.1 Montemys delectorum | reverse complement strand
CACTCTCATGGACTATACCATGATGGCTGCAGCCTTTAAAGTCTTGGGTAATACAAGTTTTTCCTTTCTAAATGGTTGTGCTCTCAAGGCTGTGTCCAGTGTCAGAAGGCCTGACCAGGGCTGACAGAATTACCATACGCAGAGTGTCAGTTCCACGCCTAACTGTATACATAATGCCTATGGCCAGACAGTCCCTGTGTATATCCAGAACCTTCCTCCTAGAAAAGTATAAAGTGTCATGTGGCTCCCCTTTTCTCCCTCTTCAGCCCCAACGACATGTTTTCTTTGAGACAAGGTCTCACTCTGCTGGCCTTGAACTTGAGGTCCCCCTGCCTCCACTCCCGAGTGCTGAAGTTACAGGCATGTGTCACTATGCCTGGCTCTATCTGCTCTACGAGCCTGACGCGTTTAGATCACTCCTGTAGGTACAACCATGCAGACTTTGCCTTTTGGTAACTGGCTTATCTCACTTTGTGCACTGTCCTCAAGGCGTACCCTTGTAGCATGAAGGAGATCTCTCCTTTTTAAAAGTGGGATAATGTTCCACTGCACTCTCTGCCGCCCTTTCTTTAGCCATTCACCCCTCAGTCAAAATTTAGGTTTCTTCTACCTTTTTTACCACTGGGAACAAACCTACAAAAAACACTGCTATGAAAGTCTTCCTCTGAGAGCTGTATTTGGCTCTTTTGTAGTTTTTTTCTATTTATTATTACTCTGTGTGTGAGAGGGAGGGGGGAGGGATGTTGCAGGCACATCCAACATATCAGAGGACAGCTTTCACAGATCGGTTCTCTCCTTCCATAGTGGGGTCCATGGGCAGAGCTCCTACTATAGGTTCCACAGTAATTGTGGTACTCACTCAGCTGCCCATCAGCCCGAGTTCTTTGGGGCATTTGTGTGGCAGAGGGGTTGCTACAGCAGCTGGTCATTTATGACTAATTTTTGAGGAATCTCTACCCTGTTTTTGATAGCACGTGAATTGTTTTACAATCCTGCCCGCAATGCTCCAGGGTTTTTAATTCTCCCACATCCCACTAGTGACTGCTTCTTTTTCTCTTCTGGTTTTGTTGTTTTCCTTTTACTTTGTTTTAGTTTTCATTCTGTTTTTGTTTTTGAGAGAGGAACTGATTTGTCATTTGGGCTGGCCTCAAATTCATGATTCTCCTGCCTCAGTTTCCCAAGTGCTGATAGATGACAGACAGAGAGAGAGAGAGATGAGAAAGTGATAAATAGATAGATGGATTGATAGATAGATATATGATATATGGGTGGGTAGATTGATTGATTGACTGATTGATTGATAGATGACAGCTAGACAATAAATGGGTGGATATATAGGCAGATAAATGATGATAAATAGGTAGATAGATGATAGATATAAGTGGATAATTATACAGCCAGATAAACATAAAGGTATACATGTTATTATAACATATGTGAGGTAGTAGTGTAGATTTGATTCTAATTTCTTTAGTGATTAATAATATTGACTAACTTATCAAATACTGTTAACTATTTAGATATTTTCTTTGATAAATGTCTAGTCTAGTCCTTTGTCCATTTTTAAAATCGAGTTACTGGAGAGTTTATAATTTTTAAGTTGTAATATTTTTATAGATTATACATGTTATTCCCTTATCAAGTGCAGTCATTCCCTGGGTGATCCTGGGACCTCCCAAAGGTCCCCATGTCTGCAGATGCTCAAGCGTCTTATGTAAAGTCACACATTACCTGGGAACACAACTCAGTTGATAGAGTACTTGTAGCAAGCACAAAGTACTAGATTTGATTCCCAGAATTGTTTAAACCAGGCAGAGTGATGCATGTCTATAAGCCCAGCCCTATAGAGCTGGAGGCAGGAAGATCAGAAGTTCAAAGTCATTGTCAGCTATATGCTGAGTTCAAGGCTGAGACTAGCCTGAGACACATGAGACCTTATCAAGTAAATAAATAAATAAAATGATATGTTATTTGCTTTTTATAATATGCTCATCTTTCCATATACTTTAGTAATCTCTGGGTTACTTTTAATTCCTAACACAAAGCAAATGAAACATAATAGTTGTGTTATTTATAGAATAGTTATAAAAATCCATACATGCTCAATTTTCAACCCAAGGTTTATTAAGATCATGTTTATAGAATGAGGAAATACGAAGGATAGGACATGCTTCGCAAATATTTTCTCTTATGACGCAGATTGCCTGATTCCTCTGTTGACTGCTTCTTTGTTGAATCTAATTCTCCATGTCTATGAGTTTCTTTAATTCTCACCCAAATTCAGGGTGGCATGGAGGTTCACATAGTGTGATGGTTAATTTTTTGACAACTTGACACAAGCTAGAGTCATCTGGGAAAGAGAAAACTCAATCGAGAAAATGCCTCCATCCAACTGGTCTATGAGCATACTTTGGCCAGTGATTGACGGGGAAGGGCCCAGCTCTGCGTGGGCTGTGCTGCCCCTGGCCAGATGGCCCTGGGTTCTGTAAGAAAGCAGACAGAGAAAGCATGAGAAGCAAGCCAGTGAGCAACACTCCCCCATAGCATCTGCTTCAATTCCTGCCTTGACTTCCCCGGATAAACTGGATCAAGTTGTAAGATAAAATAAGCCCTCCCCTACTTGCTTTTGATCATGATGTTTATCACCGAAATAGAAAGCAAATGAGATGGGGAAACTGAGGTCTGGGTCTCTGCCTGCCCAGGGCTGCAGAACCTGCAGCACTAGAGTCAGGACACACATTTGCAACTCCTGGAAAATTCCTGTCTTTCTAGAGGGATGACCATCCTTATCCCCTGGATGCTGAGAGCTTCCCATAGGACAGCTGTGCCTGTAGCATGTGCCTGGGTGCTAAGTCTACCCACCTCAGTCATTTCTGCCATGCCTTCTCACATTGTTTCTCCCCACCTGTTTCCTCCTCTCTATGGCTAACTTGTATTCAAGACATGAGACAGTAGATGCCCCCCTCTCTCTTCTCCAGAACATGATACAAATGAGCACTGCTTCTTTTCCTGTGAGTCTAGAGCCAAGCTCAGAATCAATCTTTCTTCCTTCCTTCCTTCCTTCCTTCTTTCCTTCTTTCTTTCTTTCTTTCTTTCTTTCTTTCTTTCTTTCTTTCTTTCTTATTCCTTCTTTTCTTCTATCCTTTCTTTCTTCTCCCTTCCTCTTTCATCCCTTTTTTGAAATGTTGAGGACTGGTTCTAGTGCCTGGGTGCATGCTGGGCAAGAGCGCTGCCACTCAGTTATATACCCCAGCCCTCTTTTAAGTCTTTACTTTGATAAATGTCTCACTTGGTTATGCAGGCTAGTCTTAAATTCAATTCCTAGCCTAGGCAGCCCTTACCCTGCGATCTTCCTGCCTCAGCCTTCCCAGTGGCCAGGAAGACTGGCCTGCACCAGCAGGTCTAGCTTCCTCTTACCTGATACAGTGCTCTAAGCAGCTTCTGTCAATCAGGCATTGCCATATGGGGTGAGATTCCTTGCTGTCCCCAGACTAGGTGGCAAGGATTTCCAGAGTCTCCCTTGCATCTCTTACATAGCATGGCAATGCCAACCACAGCAGCAACGAGCATCATTTGCCTAACTTGCTTCACCACATTAGTGAAGTGCAATGGGGCGTTCCCTCCTTTACCCTCTGAGAGAATGTTATGTTTATCATAATCACCTCTCAGATGAGGAAAGGAGAGCACAGCATGTTCCAAGGATGTGGGAAAGGCTGTGCTGCAGCTAACGTGGCTCCAAGTTAGAGCTTGGCTGGCAGGGCGCGCTACTAACCACTCCAAGCCATGTCAGCCCTGCCCCATCTACACCCCAAGATCTCTTACGTCCATGCATTAATACATGCATCAGTAAGTAGCCAGCATCTCAGAAGAGCTTGCAAAGCATGAAGAAGCTAACATACCACAGACCAGATGGTAGACGGGCAAGATAAGACCACTGGTCCGGACCCTCAAGGGGGAGGGGCCGGGGGAATCTGGTTTCTGACTCAGACTCCACTCCCTGAGCCTGCAGGAGTAACTGCCTCCCTGCCTCTCAGCCTCAGAGTCAAGCCATCCAAGATTATAATTATCCCACATACCCCACCCACGGCTCTGCTTGTCTTAGGAACCATGGCTCACAAGCCTGGGGGCTCCCAAAGCAAGGGGGTGGCTGAGGGCTGGGCAGAAATAGGGCTTCACAGAAATGGGGCCTCAGGGGTTCTCTTAGTCACAGAGCAGAACTGAGGGGGAGCAGACTACAGTCATGTTGAGGGTGGGGGAGAAGAGCCATGGGTCCAGGGATCTCCCTGGAAGCTCCTGACCTATTGTAGGTGGGCAGTCTCGTATGTGTATGTTGCAGGGCATCAGGGGACAGAGGGTCTGTCCCTGGGATACTATAAATAGTGGTGGGATCTTAGACTTTTGGATATTTCTCCTGGCCTCAGTTTCTCTACCCTGAAGTTTGAGGCTGGAAGTAAGCTGGTGGTGGGTCCAGGGCGCTGCCAGCATGTTTCCTTCTAAGGAGTATTCTGGTTACACTTGGTTCAAACAGCTCTACTTCTCTAGGGCTTATGACCATAGCCCCTTCATGGTCTCTGTGTCAAGGCATTTGACAGTACTGCCTGGTACATCACCGAATCAGAGCACACACTTCAATATCAATAAAACAGCTAGGGGTAGGTCACACGGGTCAGTTGGCAGAGCACCTGACCAGAATGCCTGACTCCTGGGTTTCATACACAGTACTGCATAAACCAGGCATAGAATCACATGCCTGAACTCAGAAAGCAGAAGCAGGAGGGTCAGGAGTTCAAAGTCATGCTTAGCTACATAGGAAGCTTGAGACCAGCCTGTGCTGCATAGGACCCTGCCTCAAAAAGAGAAGGAGGAGGGGTTAGGGGGAAGAAGGGAAAATAAGGGAAGGGAAAGGAAAACAAATCATTTGACCTGTGTTCCTGACCATCCTGAAGACAGCACCCCACAAATGCTAAAGCAACCTTGTGAGTTTTGCAATGGAATAACCTGAGTTCCAACCCTGCTGCCCACCCCGTGCCGTGGGGAAAACTCTACCACTCTGATTCCAGGCTCCCTCATCTGTCCAGTGGGGATAGAGGTCACTCAGAGTGCTGTTACTTTGGCTGCCATTTTCCTACACCTTAAAGCTGGCGCCTGCTCCATACCAGGCAGGTCAGTAAGACGACCAGGTCTTCTTCACTGAAACTACAGGAAGAAACTGGAGGTGGCCCCGAGCTCCTGTGCAAGAAGCTCACATAGAATGGCCCAGGCTCGAAGCCCAGTCCTAGAAAATGGTGCAGCCTGCACCTCCATTTCCTCAGAGAACTGTGTGTTAGCAGACCAGTGGTGGCGCACGCCTTTAATCCCAGCACTTGGGGCAGAGGCAGGCGGATTTCTGAGTTCGAGGCCAGCCTGGTCTACAGAGTGAGTTCCAGGACAGCCAGGGCTATACATAGAAGCCCTGTTTTGAAAAACAAAACAAAAAAAACAAACAAACAACAACAAAAAGAATCAACAAGACAAGGTGAACACCTCATTCTGGCCCTACTTTCCAGCATAAATAAATAAATGAATAAATAAATAAATAAATAAATAAATAAATAAATAAATGACGTCAGCTGCTGCTCTGATAGAGGACTGGGGCAGGGTTAGAAGTTGGGCAGGTACCTTACTTAATAAGTAAGGAGCTAGCCTTGCAAATATTGAGGACCGGAGCTCAATCCCCAGTACCCACATAAAAGCTGGGCATGGTGGCAAATGCCTATGATGTTAGTGCTGAGGACGTGGAGGCCGGGTCCCTGCAGCTCCCTGGTCAGCCAGTCTAGCTTAATTGATAAGCCCCAGGTCTGAGTGGGAGATCCTATGTCAAAAAAATAAGGTAGGGAAGTCGTGAGGAGGAACTGTCAAGGCTGAGCCCTGGCCTCCACACACAGATGAACATAGTAGCATACTGTGTATGCATGCATACAAACATACATGCATAAATACATATACACACACTCACACAGAGAGAGAGAGGGAGAGAGAGAGAGAGAGAGAGAGAGAGAGAGAGAGAGAGAGAGAGAGAGAGAGAGAGAGAGAAGCACATGCCTACATAGAGGGTGTTCAGTTTTGGATCACCTAATGCAGAAAATAATCTAGTCCATAAGGGGCTCCCAAATGCTGCAGGCTAATGAGCACAGGGCAAGGGTCAAGGGTGAGAAAGTGGGGGAAGGAGAAAGGTCCCCTGAGAACATTGTCTAGCCTGACAGGAACCTGGTGGGTCGGGCTGCCAAGAATCTGCAGCTTCCCAAGTGAGTGAGCATCCTCTCCGTCCGGCCGTGGGCAGCTGCTTTGCACCTCCTTTTAGCCTCACAGAGGAGGAAGCAGAAGGAAAGTGAAGCAAGGCAGATTCACAGACTCAAAAAGAACAGTTCTGAGCTCAGGGAAGCCATGAACTGCGAGGTCAGGCTCCGCAGCTCCAGGCGCTCCCACTCTCACTTCCCTTGGTCTTCCCACTTGGCTGCAGGGTTGTGCTGAGTCAGGAAACGTCACAGCCACAGTTCTTCCTCAGCCCTCCTGTCCTTCCCCACTTCTCCCAGGATATTTCCCAGAACTGTAGAATCCCATTTTGAGTGTCCACAACCAGGACAGTTTGGGATTGCAGAGTTCTGCCCTAGGCAACCTTCACTCATCAATGGGTAAGAGCCAGACTTCCCTCCCATGGAGAGGCCAATGGGAGCCTGCTCTGAAGCCTGTTCTGGCAGATCTTCATGGTCTCCAGAAGCACAGAGCCAGTTGTCACACTTTTTAGCACACCATCTACTTGGTCCCTCCTCATTTTGAGATCTACTCTACCTGCTGTACCTTGCACTAGGCCATGTCATCTTTGACCTTCTTCCCAGACACCTTGATCCTAGCTCTCCCACTCTGGTAACAAAATCTGTGCAGTGGCCCATCCAGTTTCCCGTCTCGAGTGAGACAAGATGTGTAGACCTGTATAGTCTCTCAGTCACAAGGGGCTGGGAGCCCTGCATTCCACCCTACCCCCATTTTCATTGCTGTTATTATTGTAAAGCAAGTATATGGGTTCAAGAAACTTCTACATTGGCATTTTATGTGTCTAGACAATGATATAAGTCTTTATGGGAAGACACAGACTTGAGAACTAAGACGCCTAGATTAGTTACTGAGTTTTGTTTATTTTGGGACAGTTTCATATAGCCCCTGCTGACATCAACTCCACTTGGTAACCTAGAATAACTTGAACTTCTGATCCTCCTGCCTCCATCTCTTGCTTGCTGGAATTGCAGGCATGCACCTACTTACCTGTTCAATATGGTACTCTACAACCATCTGGTGTGATACTCTACAGCCCTTCAGTATGGTAATCTACAGGCATTCAAGGTGATCTACAGCCATTCAAGGTGGTGCTTACATCCATTTGCAACTTTAAGGAGTTTTGTTAAAATAATAATTTTTGTTTCTTGGACTATACCACACACTGAGCTAAAAACTTTTGTGTGCTTTTTATCTCATTTAATCCCCACAATAACCCTGTAATGTGGGTCCATGTGCTAGCTTCATAAACATCAGTGTTGTTATCACAATTCCCATTTTACAAACAAGGAAATTGAGTCTTCCAAAAGATTATCAATCGATGCTTATAATGTACTCACAAGGTAAAAGAGAGTACACATGGTTTATTCAGTATAACTCAACTGTGCATATATATATATATATATATATATATATATATATATACATACACATACACACATCCCTCAGGTAATAGACTGCAATTGATGTTGATTTTAAGTCTAATTTCCTTGGTGACTATGGGAACCTTAGCCCTTCTGGTTAGGTCTCTGCAGCTCTGGATATCTCATACCTTCAAGCTGGGTTTCTGCATCTTTGAGCTCCTTACTCAGGCAGTCTGGGTCTCTGCGCCATGGGCATTTTAGCCCCTCTGGCTATGTTTCTGCTTCTCTAGGAAATGTGAGCTACATCATCATCATCTTCTCCTTCCTTCTCCTCCTGAGAAGAAGCTACCATGGCTGAGGAATCTTGGGTTAAATATGATATAACTGCCAGGAGCCCAAAGCCAGGTTCCAGAGAGGATGACAGCTACACTGAACCCGATCATGATGAGACCTCACAAGGCTCTAGAAAATCATAAAAAGTTTATCACAAGCAGAGGACATGGAAGGACAAGAGAAGAGACGCTGGAGAGACTTCAGAAAGATCTACAGCATCCCTAAGCAGGCACCAAATCAACCCTTCAGTCTCAAGGGGCTTTTCTTGGCCCCAGGCCTTGAAACACAGAGATGGTTGGAGGGGGCTGGGCCTGATTGGCACAAGGGTTCAAGTTCAACATGAAGTTTGTTTGACTTCTTTCTCACCGGTCACATAACCAAAGCCAGGCTTAGTAACCAGGCCTAAACAACTGCAGCCAGGTGCAGCCCGTCTATCCATGTTTTCCCAGTAAACCATGTAGCAAGTTGGCTCAAGGCATCTCTAGGCGATGACGGACAACGAACAGCCTGTTATAAATCATGGATCAGTACATTCCATCCACTCTTGGACAAGACCATGGCTCTAGCACCTTTGGAGATGATTGCATAGTTAGGCAGACCATCTACAACATGGATGGCTCTTTGCCCAAAGAGGCTAATGGGAGATCAGCCATGTTCCCTCAGGATCACTTCAGGTAATTACCTGGAATGTTAGGATATCAAAGCTTGGGCGTTGTGTGTGTAGGACACCGCTCTAGGCCTGGAGGAAGTTCCCTGGCTCATCCTCCCAGCATGTCTCACCCAGGGACCACTGATGCTCTGATCCCAGAGTAGGAAGTGGGAAGGTCAGACTGGGGCATGTTCCTTCCACTTCTCTCACCCCTGAGTCATCTCCCTTCCTACTCTACACAAGCCTTCTGCCAGAATCCACAGCCTAGCAATGCAGAGTACAGAATGGGAGGCAGGAAGAACAAGCCAACAGGAATTCTACCTTCATTGAATAAATGTTTGTGTCCCACGTATCAGGAGCTTTCATGGTGCTCTGTCCCTCAAGAAGTAGAAAGAGGCTAACCCCAGTCATGGGGTGGTTATAGAGCAGTGAGAGACAGATCATTAAGAAATAAGGAAACAGGAGCTGGGGAAATAGCTCAGTCAGTAAAATTCCTTCAGCACCAACAGGAAGACCTAAATTTTAATCCACAGTACCCCCATAAACTCTGAACATGGTAGCAAACTGCTCGAACCCCAGTTCTGGGAGGTAGAGACAAGACGGCTCCTGGAATTAGCTGACCAATAATTCTATCTCTTATGGCAAATTCTAAATTTTGTGAAACTTTGTTTTTTTAAAAAAATTAATTAGTTAATTAATTAAATAAGATGTTAAAGGTAATTGCTTAGCTGTTAAGAACATCTGTTACTCTTGCAAAGGATCCGGGTTCCATTCCCAGGACCCACATGGCAGCTCACAACTGTCTGGAACTTTAGTTCTAGGGGAATCTGGCACTCTCTTCTGGACTCTTGGCACTGTGCACACATACATGCACACACAAACATACATGCACACACTGCACACACAAATACATATGCAAGCTGTCCTAGTTAGGGTTTTTATTGCCGCAACAAAACATCATAACCAAAAGCAACTTGGAGAGGAAAAGTTTATTTGACTTATACTTCCACATCATAGTACATAACTGAAGGAAATCGGGCCAGGAAGTCAAACAGGGCAGGAGCCTGGAGACAGGAGCTGATACAGAGGCCATGGAGGGGTGCTGCTTACTGGCTTGCTCATCACAGCTGGCTTAGCCTGCTTTCTTATAGAACCTAGCCCAAGGGTAGTCCCACCTACACTGACTGCCCTCCCCCATCAATCACTAATTAAGACAATGTCCTATAGGCTTGCCTTCATCCCAATACGCTGGAGGTATTCTCAGTTGAGGTTCCCTCTTCTCAGATGACTATAGCTGCCAAGTTGACATAAAACTATCCAGCACACTTTGATCCCTTGTCAATTTGACACGCAAACATTTCACTGTTAAGCCATAACCAATCCTTTCCTGTTCATTGCCAAGATCACACATTAATATAAATATAATATTAAATATTTCAAGTTTTAAACACCCATGGTCTTTAAAAATTCAAACATTTAAGTTAAAAGCTCCTTTAGAAAATCCAAAGTCACTCAACTCTGGGCTCCTATAAAATAAAAATAAATTAAATACCCCAAAAAGAAAAACCAGGACAGTCACAATCAGATCAAACCAAAACACCAACTATGGAGGGGAAAATTCAGTGTCCAAAGTTTGGCATTCACAGTGTCAAGCTTGGGACGTAGCTCCTCCAAACAGCCTGGATCACTTCTTCAGCTCCACCTTCTCATCATCAAAGGAAGTCAGGACAGGAACTCAAGCAGGCTAAGAACCTGGAGGCAGGAACTGATACAGAGGCCATGGAGGGTGCTGCTTACTGGCTTGTTCCTCATGGCTTGCTCATGCTATGCTTTCTTATAAAGCCCAGGACCACCAGCTCAGAAGTGACCCCACCCACAATGGGCTGGCCCCTCCCATATCAAATCACTAATTAATAAAATGCCAAGAGGGAGTGGCATTCTCTAATTGAAGCTGAGACTGCAAGATAATGGCACAGAGGTCAAGGGTGTCTAATCAGAGGAAGCAACGGTACATTGGTCCAGGGGAGGAAAAGCCTAGCAAGTTAGGAGAATTGGGCCGACATGGTAGAGAGGAGAGTGAGGGCTGGTGAGGTCCGGGTAGTGGGAGGGCATCATGCAAAGTCAGTTTGGATCTGATTCCAAGTGACTGGGATTTCCAAAAGCAGAGCCTGAGACAAGGATTTGGGTGTAGGTAATCACTTGGGAGGTGATTTTGAGAACAGAGAACAAATGAAAGGAAATATGTTCAGGGGACTCATTACTGGGGCCTCCACAGTGGGTAGGGGGACAGGAAATGCTGCTAGGACTTCCCCAGGAAGCTGCCTAGAAGCATCCACTCCGAGGAGGAAGCCACAGCACATTTATCCGCTTCTCCCTTTCCTAGTGACTGCTGATCATTCCCTGGATGGCTAACCTGACATTTCTGGGCTTCACGTTTGCATAGACGGATTAATTTCAAGCTACATCCAAGAAAGAGGTAGGGCACAAAAGCAGATACACGGCAAACATGTTCTAGTAGTGACCACTGTGATAGAAAATTGAGCCTCAGCTCAGAAGAGGGTCACAAGGTCAGACGCCAACATTGGGGTGTAGAAAAATCTGGTACCAGTGGAGTCTTAGAAGACCTCCAGAAAATGGGGCTACCTCCACATAGATGCAGCTCACCAGAACAGATTGAACTCTGTTTAGGACAGATGCCCCAAATCATACTCAGGTATAGAAACAAGGGATACTTGTCTCCATAAAACCTTTGAACATCCCAAACTCTGGATGGAGACCTTGTATTCATACAATCTTCTTACCCCCTAAAGTGTGCCCAGGCCCCCCTCCAGCCTGCTCTCTGTATGCATCTTGTGTGGTGCTGCCAGAAGAAACTCTTCATCCTTAGATGGTGCCTCAGGTTCATCTCTAGGATGAACTGAAATTAATGGATGAAGGATCTCCTAGGGAAGCTAGCTAGGGGTGGGGGTGGATCACTTGAGCCATGAGCTGGGAAGCCTTGCTGGGGAATACTTAGGTCCTGGTTTTGGGGACATGGGAAGTCTTATTCCCTCTGTGTGCACAGCTGAGCAGATGTCATCTACATCTTTTAAAAAAATAACCCATCGAGTCTATTTGGTGCCTCTGATGTGTGCACAGGAGCACACATACGGGGGTCATCTGCTGGGTCTTGGGGAACCAAGCAATGGCCACAGCTCAGAGAACTGACTCTTCCTTTCCCCGTCAGGCCCCTCCCCCATCTGTGCTGGACTTTTTGACAGGCTTGACCCTGCACAGGTCTTGTTCAGGCCAACGTGGCCGCTGTGAATTCATGAGTGCAGCAGCCACACGTGGTGTCCAGAGACAGCATTTCCCAGTATCCCATCTGCCAACTCTTATGTTCTTCCTGCTCCCTCTCCCATGACGGCCTCTGGGCCTTGGGGTGGGTATTATATAGATGTTCCGTCTATGGACGAGCAACCATAGTTGCTTAATCTTTGCACTGGAAGTAGTAGTGAGTTGTGGATTTCATCCAACTTACAATCAGAGGGGCCTGCTTTACCTGAAGACTGTCAGAAGCTCCCACAGAGGGAAGTTCTCCAAGAAGCCTGAGAGGCAGCATGATGGCCATCAACCCTCCCCCACCCACCCCCGTGTGTGTGTGTGTGTGTGTGTGTGTGTGTGTGTGTGTGTGTCTGTGTGTCTGTGTGTCTGTGTGTGTCCGCACGTGTGCACATAGGGAGGCCACAGATCAATATCCAGTGTCTTCCCATATTTGTTTTAAGACGGGGTCTCTCACTGAACCTATAACTTCACAATTCAACCAGCCTCAGGGCTTCTGTGCTGGCTGCTGTGTGTCAGCTTGACACAAGCTAGAGTCATGAGAGGAGAAGCCTATGTTGAGGAAATGAATCCATGAAATCCAACGGTAAGGCATTTTCTCAATTAGTGTTCAATGGGAGGGTCCAGCCCATTTCAGGTGGTACCATCCCTAGGCTGGCGGTCCTGCGTTCTATCGGAAAGCAGACTGAGCAAGCCATGGGAAGCAAGCCAGTAAACAGCGCCCCTCTATGGCCTCTGCTTTAGCTCCTGCCTCCAGGTTCCAACCCTGATTGAGTTCCTGTCCTGACTTCCTTCAATGATGGACTGTGATCTAGAAGTGTAAGCTGAATAAATGTTTCCTCCCCAACTTGCTTTTGGGGTCATGGAGTTTTATCACAACAAAAAAAGTCCTAGCTAGGTCAGGCTCCAATCTCTGTCCCCTCAGAGTTGAGCTCATAAGTGAATGTTGCCTTTTACCCTGGTCTTGGGGATCTGAACTCAGATCCTCATGCTTACACAATTTACAAACTGAGCCTTCTCCCATCCCCCCTTTTAAAGACACAGTTTCATTTATCCCAGGCTGGCCTCAAACTAATCATGAAACCAAAAATAAGCTTAATCTTCTGATCTTCCTGCTTCTACTTCCTGAGAACCTGTGGTACAAATGTATAGTACCACACCTGATTGCCACTAATCTCATAGCTTCCTTGAGTCTCTTACAGTATGCAACATCACCCTATAGCCCTAGACATGGAGGCTCAGGGCATCACACTCTTTGGCAGAGGCCTCACCAACAGGAAGCAATGGAATGGGTACCCTACCAGCCCCCACTGCCTACCCCGAGGCTGCAGCAAGATGACCTCATCCCTGTTTGTGTCCCTATGGGTCACCACTCACCTCTAGCCTAGAGGTAGCTCCTGAGAGTCCGGTGGCCCTGAGTCTTGACTTTCTACCCTGCAGGTGTTTGCCTCCTCCGTATGCGTTGCTGAGCCGCCAGGAAGGCTAATTATAAATGTCTGGTATTTATAGGAGTTTCTCCACCCAAGGCTTCCAGCACCTCGGGGAACTATTTACAGACTCCTCCAGCACTTCAGGAAGAAAGGCAGAACCTCTCAGAGGAAACTGAGGTGAAGAGACATGGCACATGGCGATGTCTCTGGAGTGAGGACTACTCAATTAAGGAGTCCATGCCTGGATTTGAGGGGATAGCTGTCAGGGAGAGACACAGGAAAGGAAAGCTCAGGTGCCCACATGCCTGGACACTGTAGTGTTGGCTCTGAGAGTCTCTGTAAAGTGGGGCTGCAGGGCTAAGCTTGGTTCTCTTGGTTTTTTATTGTTGTTTGTTTGTTTGTTTGTTTGTTTGTTTCTTCAGGATAGCATCAGGCAAGCAATGATTGTGTTGCTGACCTAAGAAGGATCCTATTTCAACTAGAATGAACGAGACTAGGAAGTGTGGGTGGGGGACTTTGAGAGATAAGGAGACAGCTCAGTTGGTAAAATGCTTCCCTGAGTTCAGGCTCCAGAACCCACGTTTAAATAAAAAGCAAAGCGTGGTGACACACACTTATAATCCCAGCACTGGGGGACAAAGGAGGGGGTGGAGCAGAGACAGGCAGATCCCTGGGACTCCTCAGTGACAGGAGCTTGTACCTGAGGGAGGACTCACCACCTCACATCCCACAGGAAGGAAGGAAGGAGAAGAGAAGGTCAGGCTGAGGATCAGAGCCACAGCATAGCTATCCTAAGACCCACATGCCCAGTGGCCCACTTTCTCCAGCTAGGCCCCATATTACTGGAGACTCCAGGGCTCCCCAGAATTCACATAGCTGGAGACCAAGCCCAAGCATTCAAACACATGAAACTTTGAAATACACTCAAAATACACACTCAAAACATAACATGACCCTCATATCCCCCACCTGACACAAGCCCCAGAATATAGAAGTAGGTTCTGTTATCTAGAAAGGAGAATTAAGGTTTCAGGTAATTTACTATTGATTGAGAGGAGTGTTTCTGAGACTGGTGGTCCAGGCTGGCCTCCTGCCTGAGAAGTACGAGTACGTGAACCACCAGGCCTGGCTAGTTGACAAATGTGAAAAATAGGGAAATAACCCTGGATTATCTAGTTGAGGTTAGGCTAATCAGAAAAGTCTTTAAAATCAAAAGAAGAAGGTAGAAGAGGTCAATGTGACATGATGTAACTCAATCCACAGCTGGGTTTGCCGATAAATAAGCAAGGCACCAAAAGCTAAGGACTGTAGGCAGCCTCTAGGAGCTAACTAAAGGGGAGACAAGGAAAACGGACTCCTGTGAAGGCTCTGGAAAAAAACACCTCAATGTCAGTTCCATTAACACCTGAGCCTAACTTCCAGAATTTAGGATAACGGGTTTCTTTTCTAGCCTTCCCCCAACCCCCACTTGAGATAGTCTCACTATGGAGCCACTGATGGTCAGGACACCTGTGTAAATGAGACTGACCTCGAACTCAGAGATGGGTCTGTCTCTCTGCTTCAAGTGCCGGGAGCCCAGCACTAAACACCTGGCCTACATTTGTTTTGTTTTTTTTTTTTTTTTTTTTTTTTTGGCGGGGGGGTGCAGTGAATTTTTATTGATGATATTCAAGATAGTAGGGAGGGCTCCCTAAGCTCCTCCTGTTATGATGGGGGTCTGGGATGGAAATTGTGAGGGAGATGCTCAGTGTTGGACCCAAGTTGGGACAGGGACTCCTCAGCAACTAAGAGCTTCTCTTTCGCGCTCAGTGTCCTTGCTGGGGTGGGTGGTCCAGGGTTTCTTATTCCTTGGAGGCCATGTAGGCCATGAGGTCCACCCCCCTGTTGCTGTAGCTGTATTCATTGTCACACCAGGAAATAAGCTCTACAAAGTTGTCATTGAGAACAATCAAAGGTCACACCAGCATCAAAGGTGGAAGAGTGAGAGTTGCTGTTGAAGTCACAGGAGATAACGTGGTCCTCAGTGTAGCCCAGGATGCCCTTTAGCGGGCCCTCAGATGCCTACTTCACCACCTTCTTGATGTTACCATACTTGGCAGGTTTCTCCAGGCAGCAGGCCAGATCCATGACGGATACATTGGGGGTAGGAACATAGAAGGCCATGCCAGTAAGCATCCCCTTCAGCTCTGGGATGACCTGGCCCACAGCCTTGCAGCACCAGTGGATGCAGGGATGATGTTCTGGGCAGCCCGATGGCCATCACACCACAGCTTTCCAGAGGGACCATCCACAGTCTTCTGAGTGGCAGTGATGGCATGGACGTTGGTCATGAACCCTTCCACAATGCCAAAGTTGTCATGGATGACCTTGGCTTGGGGCTAAGCAACTGGTGGTGTAGGATGGATTGCTGACAATTTTGAGTGAGTTGTCATATTTCTCGTGGTTCACACCCATCACAAAGATGGGGGTATCCACAGAAGGGATGGAGATGATGACCCTTTTGGCCCCATCCTTCAAGTAGGCCTCTGCCTTCTCCATGGTGGTAAAGACACCAATAGACTCCATGACATACTCAAAAGCAGCATCACCCCATTTGATGTTAGCAGGCTCTTGCTCCTGAAAGATGGTGGTGGGCTTCCTGTTGATGACAAGCTTCCCATTCTCAGCCTTGACTGTGCCATTGAATTTGTCATGAGTGGAATCATACTGAAACACGTAGACCATGTATATGAGGTCAGTGAAGGGGTCGTTGATGGCAACAATCTCCACTTTGCCAAGTGCAGAGCAGAAGGCAGCCCTGGTATCCAGGCACCCAATCTGGCCAAATCCATTCACACCGACCTTCACCATCTTGTCTACAGGACGAGGCTGGCACTGCACAAGAAGATGTGGTTGTCTCTAGGACAACCTACATTTGTTTCTTAAGCTCCTCTGAGTATGGAAATTTGTTACTTCACCAGTGAAGCCCACACATGTCATGGAAAATCATCTAGTCATCATGAATTTTGTCACCATGGGCCTGTGATGGGTAGAGAAGTTCTGGGTCAGCATGCTAACCTTTTCCTTACACAGCATTCTGTTGCTACTGACGTGCCTGGCATGGTGGTCCACACTGACCCAGCAGGAAGGGAACCCCACGAAGCCTCCTCAGCGATTTGGGAGCTATTCCTACTTAGCAGAGGCAGCTTTCAGCAAAGAGCAGCTGTGCCTAGAGCCCCCTGCCCCAGCCAAGGGAGACCTCTGCTCCTCTTCTCCTGGAGCCCTGTCAGAGTCAGCCCATGCCTGCCTGCTCCACACTGCATGGTACCAGAATCCCTTGGGTCCAAGAGCTGGCTAAGGACAGAGCAGGAGCAAGGGGAAAGCCAGAGTCTTCCCTGGTCTGGTTTTCCTTGACAAAGGAGGATGAGCTGGTGTGTAGCTGGGTTGGGGTCCCAGGGATGAATGGGAGTGTTCGTGGGACAGATGAACCCTTAGAAAATCATTAATCCTCTGCTCTGTTGTGTACACACACACATCACACACACACACACACACACACACACACACACACACGTCACCCAAGAAGCTTTTACAACTCATGATATCCAGTTAGCTGCAGTTAAGTCAGAGCATCTAGGCTGAGCTGAAGAAACCAAACTTTGTGAAGCTTCCCAGGCAAATCCAGACACTGCTGGAGGTGAGATCCAAAGGATCGGAGAACTCAGCAACCTGCAGCGTCGGAGTCATCCAAGTGCCCACAGCACAGGGTGGAAGGAGCTACAGCTTTACTGCAGACTTCTGGGCTCCTATCTGCCTTTGAACAAGGTCCCCAAAAGACCCCTTGGCACACCAGTTGAGACAGTGAAGCATGAGGAAGCTAAGACTGTCACTGATAGGGTTTGTGTGGTGGGAGTACCTTGGTAGACCGGGCCAAGATATGTGGCAAAGATCACACCATGCAACAGATCTCACATGAGAGATGTATTAGGGACAGGTGAAAGGCTATCTCAGAGCAGGGACAAGACAGACAGATAGGCAGGCAGGCAGGCAGGCAGGCAGGCAGGCAGGCAGGCAGGCAGGCAGACAGACAGACAGACAGACAGACAGAATGAGAGAGTAGTCTGCGATGATGGGGACCTTTTAAAGGTTATGTCTGTCCCATTTGGCAGCTGGTGATGACATGTTGCAGGCATTGACTGGCTAAGGACAGGCTGGGAGACCTCCTGATTTCTAACAGCCACTAGACCAGGGAGATGGCTCAACAGACAAAAGCTCTTGCCAAGCAAACCTGACACACCAGAGTTCAGTCCCCAGGACCCACAGTAAGTAGCCAAATTGAGTGGCACAAATCTGCAATTCCAGTTCTCCTACAGTGAGAGGGAGGTGGAGACAGGAGAATGGCCTGAAGTTTGCACCCAAAACTTGGTTTTTTGAGAGACCTTGCCCCGACCAAGGTAGAAGACAAGAACTTCTGACTTACACATATGTTCTATGACTTACATGTATGTGTGCATGCTGGACAAGTAACTTCACCCTCCCCTACTCTACCCTGGGGGGGGGGAACCCCTCTGAAGCAGGCATGGTAACACACAACCTTCATTCAAGCACTCAGAAGGCAAAGCCTGGAGAATTTCTGTGGCTGGCCTGATCTACATAGTAAGACCCTGTCTCAAAAAACAAAACAACAAAAACTAAATACATAAACCCTGGCTCAGAATGTATTTGTGGCATGTAACTGCCATGACCTTGCTGGGAGGCCTCCTCAGCTCTGCCTCTCCATGGGCATCACATCCTCAGGGAGTGGGCCTGCAACCCCCAGGGGTCCACAAGAGTCCCGGAATGAGGGATGGAGGAGGCAGGAATACACTTACTACCTACCATAGGAAGAGACTCACAGGACTGGAATGTAGAAGGGCCTACTGAGGAAGAAGAAAATGGCATGTGTAGCATCCAGTGTGCTAGGAAACAAAGCCCAGGAAACTATTGTGCCCTTCAGGCTTCATGGCACACACCTGCAATCCCAGCACTAGGGAGGCTGAGGCAGCGAGACCGACCAAGAGTTTGGCTACACAGACAAGTTCAAGGTCATCTTAGGTTGGATGACACCTGTCTTTAAATCCACAAAATACGTCACTCCTTTGCCTCCTTTTGACATCCTCATTAGAAAGGCTGTATGTCTAGACCTTACACTTGCAAACTACTGAGTGTGTGTGCACATGTGCGTGTGTGTGAGCATGTGGGTGTGTGTGCATGTTTAAGATTATGACCTCATCAAGAGTTAACCTATTCTGGGTCGAGAGATGCAAGCCTGATAGCCTGCTTTCAGATCTGAGGGATGCGGGTAAAAGCAGGAGGCCGTGGAGCATGTCTGTGTAGAGAGAGACGGAGGTGGCAGGAAAACGCCTAGCTGCCTGGAGTTTCCAGCACAGCGGCAAACCAGAGAGACCCCGCCTCAAAAACAAGGTGGAAGAGGAAGACCAAAACACAGGGTGGCCTGTGAGTTCTATGCATGTGCTGTGGTATGAATGCGTCCTCACACGCAAACACGTACACACATAGACACAAGAGTAAACAAATAAATATTTTTTTTTAATTAACCCATCCACTGTACTTAAAAATAACAGGGGGCTTCTTGGGTAAGGAGCATGTGATAGACAAGGGGCAGGAACTGGTACAGGACAGGATGATGAAGGATAAATAAGATGCAAACGCCTTCTACAGGCTGGGCCACGGCTCCAGCACACATGCAGCAGAGGGCTGCCTTGTCTTGCCTCAGTGGGAGAAGAGACGCCTAACCCTGCAGAGACAGGATGCACCAGGATGGGCGCATACCCAGAGGGGCTCCATCCTCTCAGAGCTGAAGGGGAGGGGAAGGGGATCTGGAAGGGGGACCGGAAGGGGGGCAGCACTTGGGATATAAATAAATAAATTAATTTTTAAAAAGATGGAAATGTGTTATATATATTTTTTAAATGTCATAATGAAACTCATTATTAAGTATAATCAATATGTGCTAATAAAAACACTTTTAAAATGATAGCGGGCCAGTAAGATGGCTCGGTGTGTAAAGGTGCTTGCACAGGTCTAGCAACCTGAGTTACAG
>JADRCD010198584.1:0-18405 GCA_019843815.1 Montemys delectorum | reverse complement strand
CAGCAGCAGCAGCAGCAGCAGCAGCAGCAGCAGCAGCAGCAGCAGCAAACTAGAACACCATGTCAAGCCATTAGGAGCCTTTGCTGCCCTTGGAAGGAAGCTTCCACCTCACTAAGACCCTGGGAAGAGCTGGCTCTGTAACCCCAGTGCCCCACCCACTCCTTCCATCAAGCTCCCTGCAGTTGCTCCCCTTTTGCCCCTTCCCTGTGCTCTTCTCAGCCGTTGGCTAGTTCCTTTACACGCGGGGTTTCCCTTTCACTTGCTTTCGGTTCCCTTCAGAGTTGCTCTCTCTATCTGGCCACACTATAGGCGCACCAGAGCCATCCATAACCTGGTAAGATGCCCAGAATTTGGACTGTATGTCCTGTGAATGCAGACTGAGCTGGTGTCATCCCTGGGGTCTCAGCCTCAGGGGACTTCTCAGTATGTCTGAAAAGTGTCAAGAGCTGGTCATGGAGGCTAGTGTCTGATTATTAGCTACACATACGTGGGAGGTACCAGCAGCAGTTGAAGGATCAGGATGGGAAGTCAGGCACTGCACTGTTACAGTGGCTACTTAATACAGGGACTCAGTGCTGTCGGCCAGCCTGAGGAAACCCTGCGTGAGGGAACAGCTGTGGGGCTGGCCTAGACAGCCTTACAGTGAAGTGGCCACAGTCAAGTATTACTCCTGCTTGTTCAGGAAGAGGATGGACCCGGGGTGCTATCCTTCACGTAGTCACAGGTCATTGGGTACTGTCTACAGACTGGATGACTGCTGGAGGATATTTTTCCTCTTTAGCCCATGGTGGTTCTCTCAATGGTAGAGAAACTAAAACCTAATACAGAACAGTACAGTTCAGATCTAATTACTCCAGCCTGGGGTTCACTGAGCCTTGTTTGCCCTCGCACCCAGCCAGTGAGAATCCCCAGATAGTAGATGAGGCTTAGGAAAGTTCAACCTGCCCTGCCTGAGTTGGGAGCAGATGTGTTGTAGAGATGTCTCAGCCAGCCAGTGCCACCCCTGACCCAGTGGGCAGGCACAGCCTTCCCTGGACTATGCACTTTCCCCTTTAGATCCCCTTGGTTCTCATTGTTCAGATGATGGTGTTGGGGCCTGAGAAAGTAACCCGACAGCTGCACTTCTGAGCTGTGAACACACACAGGTATCAGAAAGTCAAGTCTGCAATGTCTTGGCTTCCTGAGCTTCATGCCTTCCTTCCAAGCAGCAGTGATGAGTGGTTCTACTCGAGAATCCTCCAATAACAGATGCCCTACATAGTTAATCCACACGAGAAGGACTCACAGCTTAAAGGTCGGTTAGACCTCTTGATGGATACCAAAACAAGGGGGAGGGGAGGGGTGGGGGGGAGGGGGGGGGGGGAGGGGGGGGGGGGGGGCAGGGGGGGGGGGGGGGAGAGGGAAAGGAGAGGGAGGGGAGTGCCTGCTGGCCACCTAAACTCTGCCTCTTAAAGCTTCCAGCACCAGCATCCTAGGCTGGACACTAGGCTTGTCACAGCTGGGCCCCTGAGAAGACTCTAGTGGCTGTTGTCAGTATCTGAAAAGTGAGGGGAGCAAACTATTACTTGGTTGTGGCTGACGTTATGTAATCTTAGCACAGTAATGCTAGTTACCTCACACAGTATGAAGCTTCCTGACTGCATGAAGCACGCTTTCAGGTTTCCTAAGAGATTAGGATACCTTACAATGAAGAAGAACTTAGCCTCTGCCACCTAACAGCGTCCCTGTGGTGTGAATGTCTGCTTCCTTGTTAAGATCGTGTTAAGATGACAGGCCACACACAGCTCCAGCTAGTACAGAGTAGTAGTCTCTGGCATGAAAGCCCTCGTCAGAGGAGCCCTGGGGAACAGCTCTTCCTAACCTCCTTTGTTCCCTGTGGTGGTTTGGCCATCATCTTGGTATTATATCCCTGCCTAATATCTGGCTCTGACTCCTTGCCCGTGTTTGGGGATCACTTTGCTTGCTGAGAGTTGGAAGTTGGACTGTGGACATACTGAACCTGAGCACGGGCTGAATAGTGTGGAGTTGGTCCTGGGAATCGGCATTCTATCTGCTTCTAGCACCACGTGGAAAAAACATGGTGGCACTATGGCTGATGGAGAAGACACAGACTGTGGTTCCTGTGCCCTGGAAACTGGCTCTGAGCAAGGACTATGACACCATGCCACCCCTTATGCTGTCTATTTTTTGAGCTGACCCTCTTTTGTTTTGAGGAGTCTGAAGTGTCAAAAGTTCTGGGTGAAGTTCTCAATTTGAATCAGCCAAAGTATATTTTTTTGCTTAAAACTAAGAAGCTGAGTTCTATAGAGAGATTGTACTACAGTTATTTATGAGTGTTATTCACTTTTAGTATCTTCAGGAGTCTCAGAATTTAACACAAGACAGAAACCAGTTGAGGGGTGGTGAGACCATGGACTCATCCAATCTCCCTTCATTGTGGATCTGACCAGACCACGTAGTGTGGTCCCTAGAAGACAGAATCAGCCCCTACTTGTAGCCTAAGCTTTGGAAGGTGCCCAGCACTAGCACGGAGTCAGGAGAGTTTAGATGAAGTTGTCTTCCATGACCTCTACTGTTTCTTTACCCTTAACTTGCAAGTTGCAAATATAATATGCATACTAATTTTGCTTGAACTATCCGTATGTGTGGGTGTGTGTGGGTGTGGGGGGGTGTGTGCGCGCGCGTGCGCACATGTGTGTATATTGGCATGGCGTGGCGTGTATGTGTGTATGCATGTGAGTGAACAGGTATACATTCTTATGTGGACAGATTAGGTAAGTGACAATTCCTGAGGTGCTGTGTGTCTCATCTCAGATAAGAAGCCAACGACAGACAAGCGCATTGATAGCACTGAAGACCAATTTAGTGATCTACTAAGTTCAGGGTCACTTACAGGAACAAGCAGCAATGGTTCGAAGGAAGCTGCTTCACAGAAATCCCACTCACTCTCCAGCATGGGCGATGCCTCTAAACCACAGCCCTGGAGCATTCTGTACAACTTACAGGCAGATCTACCTATTAGAGCCCTTTCAGGCATCTGCTCTGGCTCTCCTCAGAAGTTCTTACTGTTTATGTAACTTTGGGGAGGGAACAGCCTTATCTATCTGGTCAATTTCAGGGATGTCCTGACAAGGTTTTTATGAATCTCCTCTTAGAACTTCCTGAGTCTTAAAAGGAGCTTGCATCCAGGATGGCATGTTTGCTACACAAGAGGAAGCCAGAGAGGGTGTGGGTGTCTTCATCTGCAGCTGTCTCTTACTGACTTGGGGCTCACTGTTGACTCGGCTGCCTGTCTCTGCTCCCCCAGTGCTGAGGTTATGGGCATGTTCAGGCATGCCTGGCCTAGTATGTGGGTGCTGGGGATTTGAGCACAAGCCCTCATGTATGCAGCATTACTTACACACCAAGCCTCTCCCAGCCCTGAGATTCCTTTTATTTCCCTTGTTCCATTCCTTCCTGATCACAGTTGTTTTCCTTGCAGAGGTCTCCTGCCTGGACGGAGGAGTGTGACCCTTTCTTCAAGCCCTCTCTGGACATATCTTCCCAACATCCTCTAACAAAGATGCGTCAGCTCAAAGGGAAGCCAAAGAAAGAGACATCCAAGGATAAGAAGGAGCGGAAGCAGGCCATGCAGGAGGCCCGGCAGCAGATCACCACTGTGGTGCTGCCTACCTTGGCCGTGGTGGTGCTCCTCATTGTAGTGTTTGTGTACGTGGCCACACGCCCCGCCGTCACCGAGTGAGCACCTCCATTGCAACTTTCCTCTGCAGAGATGTCCGCAATGCCAAGCTCTGTGCGGGAGTGCCCTGTCTCCTCTGGTCTTTGACTTGATCAACATTTCTCTACTCTTTTGGGGGGGAGGGAATAGGGAACATTTTATCAGTGAATGTTCCATTTACCTGATGGTCCACTTCATGTGCCTTCCAGACTTCAAAGCAGTGTGTGTGTGTGTGTGTGTGTGTGTGTGTGTGTGTGTGTGTGATGCTGTTGGGATCAGAGCTGCCCTCCCGTCCAGCAGCATGCTTCCCTGCCCCACTTCACAACTTTCTAAGGGGACAGCCTTTCTTCTCTGTGCTTGATGGGGTTTGAAATATGTTGACCCAAAGTGAAATATTTATTTTTTGAATAAAGGAGATAATAGTCTTAAACTGAGTATTTATCTTGTTTTTGTGCCCCTTGTCTACCCCCACCTCCCTGACTGCTCCTGCCTCTCTTTTCATTTGCTGCTGTTCTATACTTGCAGAAAGTGGTGTGTTTTGACTGAATAAGTCTAGAGAGGGACAAAGTGAGTGCTAGTTGACCTCTTCTTGCAAAGTCAGAGTTCTCTTAGGATTATGACCACACAGGCTTCCTTGCTGGTTAGCCGTTTCTGCTGGAAATGCACTGGAAACAGCACAGCCCACGTGGTAAAAGGTCAGGCTAGCTTTTGTTTGCACTTGATGGATGCAGGCTTTTTTTCCAGGTGGGTTTTAAATGCAAACTGGCAGAGCCTCATCTTATTCCAGCAGGGCTTCCCAGTTCCTGGTACCTGACAGAGCTGCCTCCTTGAAATCAGGTAACTACCCCTCTGCTCCGTCCTGCTGATTGCAGAGAGATTTGCAAGGAGAGAAGGGTTTCCAAATACAGTGATGGTCACATGACTTGCTGACGGCACAGATGTTACCGGGTATTTGGAGACTATTGGAGAGAGCCTTTCCTGGAGAGAAATCAAAGACTCCAGCTGATGTCTGCAGATGCTGAGTTGGATGAGCAGGTTGGTGCAACCTCCTGCTGAGTATCAATGGCCCTGTTTAGAGATTTACTAACAACTTTGTCATTTAGAGTCGACAAAGTGTGTGACAAAAATTTCTCAAGTTTTGAGCCTCAAGGTTCTGTTTTGAGATGGTAAGAGGATAAATTAAAATACAAAACCAACAGCACCTTATCCAGTACAACCAGAGAGCTCAATAAATGGCTATTTCTGCCTTTGTCAGTATATGCAGACCCTCACAGAGCACACAGTGGGGGCCTGTTCCCCAGGCTTTTCTTAGAACCCAGGATAAACATGTGATGGGCTTTTAAATCCTGTCTGACTCGCTGTCTTCTTCTTGTTCTGTGGAAGGACACACGGATTTGAACTGGCTCCCAGAGTCAGTGACTAGGCATGCTCAGGGAAGGTGGCTGGAAGTGGACTTTTGAAATTAATATTGTCTTGTGAGTGACCCCCTGGCCTGCATGAAATGTTGGTTTGCTATGGATCTGCTCAGTGGAAGTTTAACAGTTCTCAGGGTAAATTGTGCTCACTCATGTGGCTGCACTTGGTAATTCTAAATTATCCCCAGTGACTCAGTGGTTTCATGAAGAAATCGAATTATTTATTAGGAGTGTCAGAGTCATGCTGATGTTTCTGCAGTGGGATATGGGACTCTTGGTACTTAGTCCTTATTACTGAGCATGTTCCAGAAGAGAAATCAGGATGGAAATAAGAATAGGAACCATAAATCGTGTCATTTGATTTTTTTTTCTTTAAGTCAATGCTTCTCTGTGTTTGTTTACCTATTTTCTTGGCTAAGCAAATCACCATGACCCATCAGTCAGTACAGTTGCTGGTGTGTGAAACTAAGTGTGAAAAATTCAGACCCAGTCTTTTCTTAGTGTTACCCTGGCAAGATACCTGTTTGAGTACACCTGGCTATAGATTCTCAGATCACCTCTGGCAACTCCCAGCAGTTCTCTTAGGAGTAAAATGTCATGCAGAGCTCAGAGACCAGGCACCCTGAAGACAGAAGCTTCCAGGGCACCTGCGTGGCCCAGCCACCTGTTCAGTGCTGTGTGACTGTGGTACTTACAAGCCCGCACTGAGAGAGCAAGGCTCAGTTTGATGAGTTTGAGGCTGCCTCCAATTTCTCCCTGGCTAGTTCAGAGAGTGGACAGCATGTTCTGCCCTCTGCTTCCTGAGACAGCCAGGCTCACTTGTGCATTGGAGATGCTGACACTTGAGTTGTTGGCAAGATTAAACAATTGGCTCTCCCCTGATCCCCCAGAGGATCTTATATCATCATTTACTTGCTAGAGGAGAAAAAAAGGAAGCGTCTTGGTTATGTCTACTATCATGTGTGTCTGCATCCTCTGCAGCTGTTTCTTGATGCCGTCTCTTGTGGCAAGTCTGCTGATATTACCAGGAATGTGGTTTCTGTCTACAGGAGCCGTTCTGATTCTGTGTTCTCTATGGTATTTGCCCCAGACCTGTACAAGCATCAGATATGAGATATAGTATCTTCAGATTAAGGGAAAACATGAGAGCTACCTTCTCAATCCTTCCCCAATGTCTGCAGTAAGAGTGGAGATGTGCAGAGTGTTTGTAGGTGACTGTCCCTGTCCTCAGGTTTCTGATATTAGGAAGAGCAGTGTGCTGGTCTGGCTTGCCCACCTACTCAGCTGGACCCTGCTTTCTTCTGATGAGTCTATTGTCAGTATCTTGCCTTCCACAGTAAACTTCTTTGACATTAGTATATATCAGGTGCTGGCCTGAGATATTTCTCTGCCTGCCAGTTCTTTGGGAAGGAGCAGTCTTTTCAAAAAGCTTTTAATCACTTTAGCTGCTAAATCATAATCACTGTGGATCCCAAAGAGCTCCTGAATGCTTGGTAAAAGTGGCAGGACTCTGGCTAAGCCTCTCTGCTTCTTTTGGCATTTCCCTTCCCACTGTTTCATGAAAGTTGTCTGTCTTTGAACTCTTCCAGCAAGAAAATTTTCAACTTTTGAATATTCCTTTTCCAGTATGGGTCACCTGGCTATTTCAGAAGGCCTGTTAAGTTTCTGGGATCAGACCTGGCTCTTACCATTGTCAGCTGGTTCAGAATGGAATAAATTAAGAAAGTCTGCCATTGAATTCTCCTCCATTTGGAAACACATCTACTTCCCAGCTTTGTCACTAGATGCTTGAATCCCCTGCTGGCTTGTTTCTGTCTCTGCACTTGGAATCAGCAGACCTTAAACTGCCTGCTTCACAGAGTCCTCCCAGACATAGTCACATCTACAAAGACATACAGAAAGCAAAAATGTACAACAAATGGAGAACGAGAAGATGGGAAGGGATGAGGCAGGCATATAGAAACAAAAGCTATGGCAACAGTTATAACAGTGATGAAATAAGGAGAGGTGGATAGATGTGTCATGGGAGGTGGGAGGAGGAGACATGAGGCCGGCAGCAAAAGCCTGATGTGTTTGGAGATAGGCGGGCAGACTGACAACCTGGCCTCAATGTACGTGAGGTGAGCGATGACTGATGCAACTGGAGATCAGAATAATAAAAATAGCAAGTTTCATCTGGTAGATAAAGACATGACAAAGCAATGTTTCCTAAACAGGAAATGTACAATCTTAAGAACACACCTGGAAACATTAATGCAAATTGGCTTAGTTTCCAAGTTGGCTGAAAAATACAAATCTACTGGCTTCAAAAGTTTCAGCAAGCGCTGAACAAGACAAACACAGGAAACCACACAAAGTTACCTCCATCAGTTCATTGC
Source organism: Montemys delectorum (assembly GCA_019843815.1). Classification (NCBI taxonomy): domain Eukaryota; kingdom Metazoa; phylum Chordata; class Mammalia; order Rodentia; family Muridae; genus Montemys; species Montemys delectorum. Next base: position 10,894 of record JADRCD010198584.1, on the reverse strand, counting down.
AAACCAAAAATTGTGATGGGTGTGGAAAGCAGATTGGCATAGTCAAGAGTTCCATGGCTTTTTCCTGGCTGAGCTCTTTGGTGTCAGGTGCTCACAGTGTGGTAGCCTTGTGTTGGCTATGAATCTTGGCTTTGACTACCTACCAGTGAGAAGACAATGCAGTTCCCATTTTTTCTGTGATGTGCATTCTGGTAAGTGATGGCTAACCAATGACAGTAATACAGAAGCCTTTGTGAATTGAGCGGGGGGGGGGGGGGGGGGGGGGGGGGGACTGTTTTTTTATGAACATTTTATTTAAAAACTGTAAGATTATAAAGTTCAAACATCCAAGGAAGAAATAGCGCAAATACAGCAAAAGAATTTTCACTGGGATGTCAAATCACCTCTTCTGTGGTCATGTTTGTGAGAATATGGCTTTAGGAAAGCTGGCACAAGTGGGAAGCTGGAGGAGGAAGTGGGCGGGGCACAAGCGGGAAGTTGGAGGAGGAAGTGGGCGGGGCACAAGCGGGAAGTTGGAGGAGGAAGTGGACAGGGCATAAGAAGCCTTTCTTACACTAGAATTGTACATTATTTAAAGCTCACATTATATACTGAATGGTAGCTACTGAAAGACAAATCGAAATGTAAACCACTAATGGGATGTGTGAGGAAGTGAAGGGTCATGTTCACACTGTGCATGTGCAGCCTGGGTCAGTAGAGAGAGGGAAACATGGTTACCAAATGAAGCTACAAGGAACCAAGGGAGCTGCATGACTGATTTGGACAAGGAGGGTTTAATTTTTTTCTTTTCCTTAGAGTAAGGACCTCAGAGTTACAATGGACAAATTGAGGTTACAGAAATCACATGCACCGACCAGGAAACAATGAATAGCCTAAAAAACAAAATGAGAGAAAATTTGCAAATTTTACCTCTGATAATGGGTTAATATCCCAAGTATGTAGGGAACACAACTCAAAAGTGGAACTGATGAATCAATTAGAAAGAAGACAAAGTGTCTGAGCAGAAAGCCCCCGTTAAATAAAGGCCTCACGGAAGGTCACCGAATATGTTGAAAGCGTTAGACAGTACCACTTAGGAAATGTGGTTATAACTGTGAGATAGGCCCGCACCTATTAGAGCAGGATATTGTCCAAAGAATAAAGGAGGACTGTTGGACAGATTATGGGAAATATGCAGCCATTTTGCTGAGAATGTAAATGAGCTAGGCTGGTGGCAGTGAGCCCAAGCAATCTTTCTGTCTCCGCTCCACAGTGGTGTGGCTGTCGGACACACTTAGCTTCTGACTTTGGTCCTCATGCTTGTATATCAGGCACTGTCAGCCATCCAGCCATCTTTCCAATATCTAAATACAAATCTTTGTAAATAACTTAAAACCTTTGTCTGCTTCATTATGGTCAAAAATGACTGGATGGGGAGGCTGGGAAGCGAGATAAATTCACAGTGCAAATATTAAACCACAGTGTGATTACAAGGAGCCAGAAAACTCCAAATCTTATTTACAGGAGCATGGGTGAGCAGTCAGTCACAGGAACGTGAGCGACTTATCAGTGGCTGCAGCCCAGAAGAAATGTCTCTCTGAAAGGTCTCCCAAATCCCTCATTGTCCATAAGGGAACATCAGTGAGTATGATCCTGAATGAGTCTCAGCGGGTAATCACAGTTGCTGAGCAATCAAGAGGGCAGTGACATGTCATATCCAGGGGACAGATTTCTTCAGCAGTACTGTTTAGTGAACACGGTCTTTCTTGTTTGTACAGAGCTCTACAGAATAAGCAACAGCCCGGGGAGCAAATCCAGTTGGCCACCTGTTTGAACAGATGGGGGCTGAGAATAGTTAATTTTTATTTTGAGATAGCTATTAATTCACATGGAACTGTGGGGAATGATGCGGGGTTGTGTGTACCCCTTACCTAGTTCCCCACAAGATTAGCTTCCTCACACCTATCCCAAGTGCCTGCTAGCCTGCCACCATGCCACCAGGATGGTTTGCTGGGCCTCACAGGGCTTCCTACCCCACTCTGTTCCTGATAGCCATCACATTTCTCTTTTCCCTGTTTTCACTCTTCTTTTTAAATCTAATTATTTGAATATTTTTTGAAATATTCTTGAAGATTTATTTTATTATTTTATGTATATTAATGTTTTGCCTGCATGTATGTATGTGTGCCACATGCTTACCTGGTGCCTGCGGAAGTCAGAAATGGACATTAGATTTCCTGGACTACAGTTACAGTTGTGAGCCACCATGGGTGTGCTGGGAATTGAACTTGGGTCCTCTGCAAGAGCAGCCTGAGCCTGCTGAGCCACCTGTCTGCCTTTTTTGAGGACTTTCAACAATGCTCAGCCCCACCCCCTGCCCTGCTCATTTGCCACCCCTGGATTTTCCTTGGTGAAGTGGGGTCTTTTAACTGCGTTCTAACTAGATTGTTGGCTGCTTTGCTGTTGGCTTTGGAGAGGTCCTCCTACACTCTAGACACTAATTCTCATCAGCTCTGTGATTTGCAAATGCTTCCCAATAGGTTTCCTTCTCATCCTCCTAACAAGGCCTTCAGCTAAGCAAATGTTTTTGGTTTTGGTTGCCTCCTATTTACCAGTTCGCCTTTTTATGCATCTTGATTTTTCTATCTCATCTCAGAACCCTGTCTAGCTGCAAATCCCACAGTTTTTAATCCTAGGATTTTTTTCTGAAAAAAGATTTATGACTTCACATTTATGTTATGATCTGTGTTTGTATGTGTGTGTATGTGATATGTGCATGTGTATTTATGTGTTCATGTCTGGAGGTCAAAGGTCAATGTTGAATATTTTTCTCTATCTCTTTCTATGTAATTTGGGGAAACAGAGTCTCTCGCAGAACTTGAAGACTGCTGATTGTTTAGGCTGGCTGGCTGGTGGCTCTAGGCTTCTGCTCATTTCCTTGCAGATATCAGGCACGTGCCGCAATGCCTGGTTTTTACGTGGATCTGAATTCAGGTCTCCGTACTTTCATGGCAAACACATTATTACCGGAGCCATTCCCCCAGCTCCCAGTTGTTGCTTTTTGATAGGGTCTCACAGAGTAGTTCAGGATGACTTTGATCAAACTTCTCAGAATCTTGGCCTGAGCATTTCAAGTGCTAGCATTATAGGCTTGTGCCATCACACCCGACACAACCTATTTTGCACAATTATTAATTTTATTATTTATTAATTTTGAAAAGTTAATTTGACCATAAGGTGCACATTTTCCCTTTTGATGTCCAGTCCTTCCAACATTTGCTGAAAGGCTGTCCCTCCTCTGTATTCACAATGCTTGGGCAAATTTGTGTGGGAATATCCCTAGGGCCCTTATCAGTACCTTTGATGGTCCCTTTCAACTCTTAACTTGAGATCTAGAATCACCAGGAGAAGGGCCGCTGGGAAGGCCTGTGGGGGATTGTCTAGGTTAGGTTGATGGAGGCAGGAAGACCTGCCTGCCCCCTGTGGGTGAGCTCCTTCCCTGGGTGAGATCCTAGACTGTAGAAAAAAGAAGGAAAGCTAAACACAAGTATCCATCACTGCTCCCGTGACTGAAGCTGCAATGTGAGCAGTTGTCTGAGTTCCTGATGCTGTGCCTTCCCCACCATGGTGGACATGGACTAAGACAACCTTTTCTCCAGTAAGTTGCTTCTACTGGGCATTTTATCACAGCAACAGGAAAAGCAGCTAACAAGAGCCCCCAGTCCTAGCTGTTCTGCTTTACAGGCAGTCACAGTGGCTCACCTGTGGTCTCTATCATGATGTCAAGCACTGTTCGTGAGACTACCACTCTCCGCTTTCAGCACAGAATTCCGTGATGTGCATACAATATCATTTGTCTTTATTGTAGGTAGACTTGTGCTTGAGGATTTTGCTCAGTTGCAGGATAAGGTGTGAACATATGTGAGAGGTGTAGCTAAGCTTCCATGGTTGGAAGGTTAAGCATATCACCTGCATCTTCAACTCAGGCTATTTTAAATTTACAGTGAGTCAGGATATAATCCTACTGTGTCTCACAAGTTGAGAGACAGCTGTATATCGTCTTGAAACTAGATAGCTTCACTTCTCTCTTGTGACTTCATAGTTTTCAATTTTTAAAAATCCTATAATTTCTTTACCTTTCTTATCTAATCTTTAGAATGATCTTGCTCCTGTCAACCAAAACCTCATGCTGGGATTTTGAGAGAATTTGTGTTAGGATATATTATCAATTTGGGGAAAATTGGGCCCTTTGCTGAGTCCTTTTCTATGCTGCCTCCAATCCACAATGTGGGTTCTGCTGCTCTTCCTGTTAAAAAAAAAAAATTCTTGATTTCTGTGATCTTAGCTTTCAACAGTTTTATTGAATTCAACTTCTACATATATTTGTTAGGATTCTAGTAGGCCTTTCACTGATATGATCACGAGGAATATTTTTTCTGTCAACATACACATTCATTTTTGCTATATACAGTAGCAATTAAATTTTGTGTACTCATATTGTATCCTGAAGACTTACCCTGATGGCTCATTAGTATTAATAATTTTAAGAATAAATACCTTGTGATTTCTTATTAGGGAATTGTACAATCTCAGATAGGAAGGCTTTATTTTTTTAAAGAAAAAAAAAGATTTATTTATTTATTATGTATAAGTACACTATAGCTGTCTTCAGACACACCAGAAGAGGGCATCAGATGTCATTACAGATGCTTGTGAGCCAACATGTGGTTGCTGGGATTTGAACTCATGACCTATGGAAGAGCAGTCAGTGCTCTTAACCGCTGAGCCATCTCTCCATCCTCTATTTTTTTTTCTTTCTGTCTGTCACTCTCCCCTCTTTCATGACTTTTTAAAAAATAATCCACTGGGTTTGATTAAGGTTGCTCCCCTGTACATGAACATGGGTTACTTACTGTTATGGGGAACTGATCAGTGGCTACACTCCTCCCTGCAGCAACCATTAACTGACACTAGTATGTTACGTAGGAATGGGACCTTGCACACCTCTCCCCTACCAGGCTATAGTATTGCTGGGCCCAGTTTGGTGCAGGTCTCACTTGTATAGATAGCCACAGCCACTGTGAGTTGATAAATACACCAGCCACATCATACCGAGAAGCCAGTGTTTTACAGAACGCTTTCTTCCTAACACATCTTTTGTGATGTCCTCAGCCTTCAGAGGGATGGTAGTATGTCCCGTTTCAGGATGAGCACTCGATAGTTACTCGATGTCAGCACTTTGGCCAGTCCTGAGTGTTTCCATTAACTGCTGCCCACACAGAAAGAGGCTTCTCTGACTTGGAGCGCTGATTTATAGGTATAAACCAGCAGTTCTCAACCCGTGGGCCGCTACTTCTTTACAGGTCAAACAACTCTTTCACTGTGGTTGCCAAAGGCCATCTGCATATCAGATTTATATTATAATTCATAGCAGTAGCCAAATTACAGTTATTAAATAGCAAAGAAAATAATTTTATGGTTGGGGGTTGTCATACCATAACATGAGGAGCTGTATTAAGTAAGGGGTTGCAGCAGTAGGAAGGTTGAGAAACACTGGTATCAACATATATGTTTTAGAAGACAGTTTGACAACGTGTCCATTTGTTGACAACACAACAATTGTAGGCTCTTCTCTAGAGCCTAGAGCCATCTTAAGCCATGAGCTTTAGGCCAGGTTTATGGTACCAGGAATGAATTGAGCAGGGTCTCAGTCCACTTATAGCCTTGTTGGCTATCTTTTTAACAGTCACACCACCGTTGGACCAGTGGGCACTTCTTGTCTGTTGTCAGTATTGCAACATAGAGTCAGCTGCTGAGTAAGGCCATTGACAACTTGCAGTCTACACAGCACCTGCTAGCATGGTGGAAGCTGGCCCACAGGGATGAGATTTTCAGGTCAATTCTAGCCTGATTGATTCTGGTCTTGCAACCCAAGTATGTGACATCTTCAGGCCTTACCACCTAGTTCACATGAATAATGCCCATAGCCTCTATTGTTTTGAGGCCCTCTGGGGCCTCCCTGAGCAGTGGATCCTAGGGAGGACCCCACACCTGACAATAGGGTTTTCACCTAATAAATAACCAACAGATTCTAGGAGCAGTGACATTCACCCAAGTAGGGTAGCTCTGTTCAAACTCCCCCTTTTAAAGTTATATTTCTAATTAGCTTACGAAGTGTGAGTTTCTGAAAGGCCTTTCATACTGACTTACGCTTTTGCTTTAAGGACTTGATACATTTTAAGTTGGTTTTCTGGTAACAATTGTATTTGTAGCTGTACAATTCTCATGTTGGTTATTTAGACCCAGCTTCCTCCTTCTTCCTTTTTATTTTTTATTTTTATTTTTGTAAGTCAACTTTATTGATTTATTTTTCAGAGACAGCTCTCTGACTTTTCTCTACGTTTCTACGTTTTCCACTTTGCTTTGCTTTCCAGGTCTCATTGTTCCTAAGAGTTTGGCAGCTTTCCCTTTCTTATTTCCCATTTCTTTTTTTTTCCTTTTTTTTTTTTTTTTGGCTTTATGTTCCTAGATTCTGGGGAGATTTGAGCCTTTTCCTATTTGCTAATATATGCATTTAGTTACTAAATTTCCCTCTTAGCACTGCTTAAGCCTGCTTTGAAGAAGTCCTAACCACTGAACCAAGGTGTGTGTCCTGACTCTGCTGTCTGTGATCTTTCACTGGATTAGTCTTCTTTTCTTTTCCTGGAGAGAGGGGGATTTTTGCTGAGGCTTGTTGGTTTCATACTTTGACAGCTTTTCTAGCTCTAGTTCACAAATATGGGAGAGCATTGGGTTGCTGGGGCTGCCCCAACAGTGTATCACAGACGGTGGCTCAGATAGCTGGGCTACACAGCCTCATGGCTCTGGAGGCTGAAAAGTCAGGAATCAAGGTGTTGACTGGGTTCCTACTGCATGCTGTGAAGAAGAGTCTGGGCTCAGGCCTCCTGCCTAGCAGCCTGTGCTTTGTTCTCAATCTTCTTCGGCAATCCTTGGCTGATAGAAACACAACCTTGATCTCTGCCTTCACGTTCCCTAACAGTGTGCCAATGCGCATCTGTGCCTCTAGAGCTGTGAACAGCAAACTGTTGTTTACAATTTATCTGAACTAAGGTATTTTGCTACAGTGGCACAAATAGACTAAGACAGCAAGTCATCACACTTGAAAAAACACAAGTTGACTGGATGAGTGAGAAGCTTAATTTTTTTAAAAAAGAATTATCCATTGTTTGCATGTACATACAGGCTTGCCCACGCCACTGCTTGCCTGTGGAGATCAGAGGACACCTTCATGGAGTCTGTTCTCTCCATCCACCCTTCTGTGGTACCAGGAACTAAATTCTGGTTGTCAGACTTGTGCAGAAAATACTCTAACTGCTGAGCCATCATGCCAGACCTATTAATTATTACATTTTTTCCTCTTGCCAAGAAAAAATAACAACAAACTGAAAACTGAAAAAAGGTGGAGTGCTGAAGGGGAAACTTAAAGCAAGTTTGTTCATGAATTGATAAACCCACGCATGGAGGCAACTGGTCTTTAAGACACACTCTTTCCTGTCTGTTGAAGTCTAAGAAGGCTGTATCCTAGAGATCTTGATTTCAGCTGACAAGGTTCATCTATGAAGTCTCCCTGAGGAGACTCAAGTGGTCCAGGACATAGGAGATAGTGAATTCTAATCATTTCTATTTGGTTTGGGGATGTATGTACAAGATGCAGATGAAGTCAGATGGGTTTGGGGTGCATTGGTCACAGGCTCCATCGCTAAACAAACACTTTCTTCCCATCTTCTGAGGGTAACACAAGCTTTTTTTTCTATTTGCTTGGGGTTTCAGTCCTTTTGTTAAAAAAACAGTATGTATGTATGTATGTATGTATGTATGTATGTATGCATTTATTTTATTTATTTACATGAGTACTCTGTTTACATGTATGCATATATGCATACATGTATGCCTACATGACATAAGAGGGCATCATCAGCCACCACATGGTTTCTAGGATTTGAACTCAGGACCTTTGGAAGATCAGTCAGTCCTCTTAACCACTGAGCTATCTCTGCAGCCCTGGAGTTTTGGTCATTTTTATTTTTGTGGTGTAGTATAATATTGCTGTAGTTGATTAATCCATTAATCCATTCTAATCTCCCTGGCAGCCAACTTGTTCCTTGCTACTCACCCCAATGCTCTAGATTCTCGCACACACACACACACACACACACACACACACACATGTACATGCACGCACACACACGCACATGCACACACACACACAGCACGCGCACACACACACACACAGCACACACACATACACACACGCACATGCACGCACGCACGCGCGCGCACACACACACACACACACACACACACAGCACACAGCCTTCTATTTTAATATGCCTTAAACAACTCAATGGTTAGGCCACTCCCAAACTTCCATTGCTAACACCTCCCCTAAAATACTCTTGAATTATTACTTATTAAAATCTATATTCCATCTTTGCTACCTTGGACCCAGGCCTACAGCCTTCCTGGGTGCTGACTCCTAACTCTTACATGTTGGCAGTCTCTCTGTCCTACACTTCTCAGGCCTGGACCTTACCCTCCCACCCCATCCCCTCATCCCAACATGGTGCCTTCTTCCTCTTCCTGCATTTCTTGCCTGGGAATCCTAAAAGCCTGCTCCCCTCCCCCTGCCCCAGCCTAGCCATTAGCCACTGGCAACTTTATTTACCAATCAAAGCCCAGCTGGAGGCAGGACGCTCAGCTTCCTACTGCAGATATGGGAGTTCCCATGTAATTTCGAGAACCCAATTAACATAATACAAGCAATAAACCAAATCCACAACAGTGCAGGATCAACCTGAAGGCTTAAAGTAATGTTTTATTTTCATTGTGCCCAGGCTAGAAACTAGTCCATAACATAAAGGTACCACAAATCCTATGGTTTTCCTCACAAGGGACTTTTGTGGGCACGTTAAAGGCATGGAACCCTTCTGATGTTTTGAATATATCTTTATTTCTCATCTGCCTGTTTACAGGAAGTGCTATTAAAATGAGAACCAAGAGTCAGAAATCCAGATGTTGCTTCTATCTTGCTTACTATAGGATAATTTTATTTTTTACTGGTTTTCAAGAGTATGCATGTGAACGTTTACTTGTGGGTGCATACAGAGGCCAGAGGGTGATGTCACATGTCCTGCACTGTTATTCTTCACATTTCTTCCTTGAGACAGGGTCTCTCATTGAAACTGGAGCTAGGTTGGCAGCCAGCAAGCCCCAGTGATTTTCCTGTCTCTGCCCACTTAGCATGAGGCTTACAGATGTGTATGGCCATGTCCTGTCTCTTCACATGGTTGCCTGGATCTGAACTCAGATGGTCATGATTGAGCAGCAAGTCCTCTTTCTCACTGAGGCACCATGCTGACCCCTAACATACTAGTTTTGTTGATATCAAATGCTTAAGTTTAAATGGTGCTGGTATGTGGTGTGTATGTGTGTGTGTGTGTGTGTGTGTGTGTGTGTGTGTTGTGGTGTGGGCATGCATACATACTATAGCATGTGGTTCTGTGTCTCCATCTTTAAAGAACAGGGTATTATCCTTATCATCCTTGTGTATTTGTAATGTGAATTTCATTGTTCATTTTCTTGCAATTACTTTTGTAGAAACTGGACACTCGCAAAGCAATTGAATTTTGCATTCCTTTATTGTATTACAAACAGTGATGATTACAAAGGAGACAGAGGTAACGTGATGCTGTGCATTTGCTGTGTCTCAGTGGCAGCTTGACTCTCTGGCACAGTGACTTTTACCGTGCACACTGCACATTCAGAGTCCATGGTGTTAAGGCAGAATACTACAAAAGTGGACGTAAAAGCATCGAAGACATATCCGTTTGCTTCTGAAACAAATCTTAGGTGTCTACATAGTCCTTCACTTTACAAGTCCTTGGGGTTTTTGCCCAGCACAGAGTCGCTGCACTCAGTTTCCTCACATTTGGAGTTGAGCACGTCCCTTTCTTGCTGCCTGTTATGCAGGAAATGGGACCTTAGCATACATGATTAAAGACAGAAATAATTCAGTTATAATCCCAAACCATTCCTTAGATAGGAAAGAAACCCTCTGGGGCTATTCATGTTTATGATATCCTAACAGAACAATTAGTATGTGAAATGCAGATGCAGAAGCAGCTTTATGGAACAAAATCCTATTTTCTAGCTGCCTATAGCAGTGATTTACTTGTGGAGACTAACTCAGAGTCTCGGTTTTAAGTCTGCTTTGCAAGTGTTTCTCGGGAGCTTTTCTTTTTCTCATGGAGAGGAAGCAAACAGAAAAGGTGCAAAGCTCATATGTGTCTACTCTGCTTGAGTTTGGTATACTTGTTAAGCGTGAACTCGGTGTGTCTCTGTAGCTCATCGATGTGTGTGTTGAGCAGCTTCTCAAGCTCCTTGGCCCGCCTCTCTTCTTCCATCAGGAAGTGCTGTGCAGCTAGGGAAGCCCGGAAGGATATATCTGGTGGAGACTGAAGAGAAGAGAGGTAAGTGAGGCTAGACCAGTGCAGAGCCTTTACAGATGTAGGCATGCACTTCTCTGACAATCAGCTCTGCAGCTTAATGAAATACTGAGTTTTGGACATAGTCCCTGCTAATGAAACTCTCAAGGATTTAAGACATCTCAGCGCCAACCAATCAAAGAGTTTTAGAAAGGAAAACTGCAGTGACCAGCTACAACTCCAGGGTGGATGTAAGTACCAAAGATCCCAAGCAGAACACACTTTGTTGACTCACAAGCCAGTAATCCAGAACACAGGCAAGTCCCAGATCTGAAGTGAAGATGTAGCAGATTGCATAAAGATGGCGCATGAGGAAGCAGAAATCAGGGTAAGTTTGATGAGAGGGCTGAACACCTAGGGCAGTTAGGTAG
>JADRCD010198582.1:0-13478 GCA_019843815.1 Montemys delectorum | reverse complement strand
TCAAGTACACATTGAATAGGTAGGGAGAGAGTGAGCAGCCTTGTCTAATCCCTGATTTTAGTGGGATTGCTTCAAGTTTCTCTCCATTTAGTTTGATGTTGGCTACTGATTTTCTGTATATTACTTTTACTATGTTCAAGTATGGGCCTTGAATTCCTGATCTTTCCAAGACTTTTATCATGAAGGGATGTTGGATTTTGTCAAATGCTTTCTCAGCATCTAGTGAGATAATCATATCGTTTTTTTCTTTGAGTTTGTTTATGTAGTGAATTATGTTGATGGATTTCCGTATATTGAACCATCCCTGCATCCCTGGGATGAAGCCTACTTGATCATGGTGGATGATCGTTTTGATGTGTTCTTTGATTCTGTTTGCAAGAATTTTATTGAGTATTTTTGCATCGATATTCATAAGGGAAATTGGTCTGAAATTTTCTTTCTTTGTTAGGTCTTTGTGTGGTTTAGGTATCAGAGTAATTGTAGCTTCATAGAACGAATTGGGTAGAGTACCTTCAGTTTCTATTTTGTTGAATAGTTTGAGGAGTATTGGTATTAGGTCTTCTTTGAAGGTTTGATAAAACTCTGCACTAAAACCATCTGGTCCTGGGCTTTTTTTTTGGTCGGGAGACTATTAATGACTGTTTCTATTTCATTAGCAGATATGGGATTGTTTAGATCGTTGATCTGATCTTGATTTAACTTTGGTACCTGGTATTTGTCTAGAAAACTGTCCATTTCATCTGGGTTTTCCAGTTTTGTTGAGTATTGGCTTTTATAGTAGGATCTCATGATATTTTGGATTTCCTCGGTGTCTGTTGTTATGTATCCCTTTTCATTTCTGATCTTGTTAATTAGTAAACTATCTCTGTGCCCTCTAGTTAGTCTGGCTAAGGATTTATCTATTTTGTTGACTTTCTCAAAGAACCAGCTCCTGGTTTGGTTGATTCTTTGTATAGTTTTTTTTTGTTTCTATTTGGTTGATTTCAGCCCTGAGTTTGATTATTTCCTGCCTTTGACTCCTCTTAGGTGAATTTGCTTCTTTTTGTTCTAGCGCCTTCAGGTGTGCTGTCACATTGCTGGTGTATGCTCTCTCCAGTTTCTTTTTGGAGGCACTTAGAGCTATGAATTTTCCTCTTAGGGCTGCTTTCATTGTGTCCCATAGATTTGGGTATGTTGTAGCTTCATTTTCATTAAGCTCTAGAAAGTCTTTAATTTCTTTCTTCATTTCTTCCTTGACCAAGTTATCATTGAGTAGAGTGTTGTTAAGCTTCCATGTGTATGAGGGCATTCTATTGTTTATGTTGTTATTGAGGAGCAGCCTTAGACCATGGTGATCTGAAAGGATACAAGGAATTATTTCAATCTTCTTGTATCTGTGAAGGCCTGATTTGTGACCAATTATATGGTCAATTTTGGAGAAGGTACCATGTGGTGCTGAGAAGAAGGTATATCCTTTTGTTTTAGGATAAAAAGTTCTATAGCTATCTGTTAAATCCATCTGTTTCATAACTTCTGTTAGTCTCACTGTGTCCTTGTTTAGTTTCTGTTTTCGTGATGTGTCCATTGCAGAAAGTAGGGTGTTGAAATCTCCCACTATTATTGTGTGCGATGTAATGTGTGCTTTGAGCTTTAGTAAAATTTCTTTTATGAATGTAGATGCCCTTGGATTTGGAGCATAAAGGTTCAGAATTGAGCACTCATCTTGGTAGATCATACCTTTGATGAACATAAAGTGTCCCTCCTTATGTTTTTTGATCACTTTAGGGTGAAAGTCAATTTTATTCGATATTAAAATGGCTACTCCAGCTTTTTTCTTGGGACCATTGGTTTGGAGAATTGTTTTCCAGCCTTTTATTCTGAGGTAGCGTCTGTCTTTGTCACTGAGGTGGGTTTCCTGTATGCAGCAAAATGTTGGGTCCTGTTTACATACCCAATCTGATAGTCTATGTCTTTTTATTGGAGAATGGAGTCCATTGATATTAATAGATATTAAGGAAAAGTAATTATTGCTTCCTGTTATTTTTGTTTAAAAAACCATAGTTTTTAAATTTTTTTTAGAGTTCCCTCAGCTTCTTTTTTTTCTTTCCTTAGATATTTTCTTTATTTACATGTCATATGATTTCTCTTTTCTCAGTTTACCCTCCAAAAAACAAACAAATAAACAAACAAAAACAACAAGAACAAGCTCCTGTTGCCTCCTCCTCCTGCTTTCCACCCCACCCTCTCCCACTTATTGGCCCTGGCCTTCTCCTACACTGGGGCACAGAGAGATTCTGTCTTCTATCTCTTGTATTCTGTTGGTGATAGTTACATCTATGATTCCTGATCTCTTTCCTAGGTTTTTTGACTCCAGGGTTGTCTCCCTTTATGATTACTTTATTGTTTCTATTTCCATTTTTAGATCCTGGATGATTTTGTTCAATTCCTTCACCTATTTGGTTTCTTTTCCTGCAATTCTTTAAGGGATTTTTTTTTGTTTCCTCTGTAAAGGCTTCTACCCATTTATCTGTGTTCTCCTATATTTCTTCAAGGGAGTTATTTATGTCCTTCTTAAAGTCCTCTATCAGCATCATGAGATGTGATTTTAAATCAGAGTCTTGCTTTTCTACTGTGTTGGGGTATCCAAGATTTGCTGTAGTGGAAGATCTGTGTTCTGATAATGCCAAATAACCTTGGTTTGTGTTGCTTATGTTCTTGCGCTTGCCCCTTGCATCTGGTTATCTCTCGTGTTAGTTGGTCTTACTGATTATGACTGGAGCCTTTTTGTCCTGTGAGCCTGTGATTTTAGGTGTATCAGCACTCCTGGGATACCAGCACTTTCCAGTGGGATTTGAGTATAGAGAGCTGCGCCACAGGGCACAAATAGAGACCAAAAGGATCCTGACCCCAGTTGCCCCTTGATTCCTGTGCCCTATGTTCCCCTGACAGATCCCTCTTTGGCCAGTTACTGGAGCAAAAGTATTGTGATCACCTGTGAACTTAGGAGTGACAGCATTCCTGGAGATGAGCTTTCTCTGGGCAGGATTTGGGTATAAAGAACTTTGCCAGATTGTTAACTTCAGGGCCCAGATGAAGACCAAAAGAATCCTGTCCAAAACTGGCATTTCCTAAAAATATAATTTAAAATAACACTATTTCACATTCCAGCAATTTTACTTATAGCTACTTGCACACACCCCTAACTGAAAGCAGGTACTTAAGCAATATTTTCACTCTCATGCTCATAGAAGAATCATATAATCAGTAAAAGGAAAAAGCATCTCAGCTATTTACAGATGAATAAATGGCTAAAGAAAATGTCAGCATATATTTGTACAAGGTTCAGGTTAGTATTCAGCCCTAAAATGAAAAGATATATATACAGAACACCAAACATGAGCCTTAAGAACACTGAGCCATGCACTTTAAAATGGCTAAATTTTAAATGAATAAGTTGTGTATATTATAGTGTAATTTTGTGTATGTATATGCTTATTATTTGTTTACATGTGTATGTGTGAGTGTGTGTATACATGTGGTGAACAGAGGATAACTTTAGATGTTGGTACTCACTTTCTGCCTTCTTTGAGACAGGATAACTTACTATTTGCTGCTATGTATACCAGGGTTGTTAGTTTACAAGAATCTGGGAGTCTTCTCCTATCTAACCATAGGAGTACTGCTATGACAGACACATGTCCCCAAATGAGATTTTGTGGTGTTCTGGGGGTCCAGATCCACATTTGTGGAGCAATTGCTTTACTGAACTACCTCTTCAGTTTTTCAAGTTCAAACAACATTAAAAAAAAAAAAAAACAAAGCTCAAATGTTGATGTTTGGTCTTTTGCGATGTATTATAATACTAAATAGTCATCCCCAAGATATATTTGCTCCCCAGTAAGGAGATCCTCAGGTACACCAAGTGATGCTATGTAAAATTACTCCCAAGTTATCCCTGATTGGTCAATAAGGATTCCTACAACCTGTAGCTGTGCAGAAGAGAGGTAGGCAGGGCTTCCTTTCTCAGGGTTGGAGTCTGCAAGGAGAATGGGAAGAGAGAGGAGAAGGGAGAAGATGCCATGGACTAGGTGGATTGTACTGGCTAGTTTTGTGTATCAACTTGACACAGGATGCAGTTATCACAGAGAAGGGATCTTCAGTTGGGGAAGTGCCTCCATGAGACCCAGCTGTGGGGCATTTTCTCAATTAGTGATCAAGGGGGTAGGACCCCTTGTGGGTGGTGCCATCTCTGGGCTGGAAGTCTTGAGTTCTATAAGAGAGCAGGCTGAGCAAGCCAGGAGAAGCAAGCCAGTAAGAAACATCTCTCCATGGCCTCTACATCAGCTCTTGCTTCTTGACTTGCTTGAGTTCCAGTCCTGACTTCCTCTGGTGATAAACAGCAATGTGAAAGTAAGCTCAATAAACCTTTCCTCCTCAACTTGCTTCTTGGTCATGATGTTTGTGCAGGAACAGAAACCCTAACTAAGACAAATTGGTACCAGGAGTGGAGTATTCCTGTGACAACCTGACCATGTTCTGGGGAGGACTGTGGAAGGACTTTGGAACTTTGAGCTAGAAGAGCAGTCACTGTCTGTTAAGAACTATGTGGGATATTCTGTAGGAGCTTGGAAGATCATGTTGAGAACAGTGCAGAGATGGAAGCCTGGCTTGTGAAATTTCAGAGGGAAGATTAAAGACTCTTATCAGGGCCATGTTGTTTTGATTGTGAAGATTCTGTGGTTCTGGTTAGCTGGGGCTGAAGTATCAGCTGTGATTAACAAGATACCAGAACTACTAAAGAGAGAACTTTGCATTACTGGGACTATTGATGCTGGTTAACTGGAGCTAAGAAATTATCGGTGACTAAGAAGAGACCAGCATCACTGAGGTAACATCTTCTGGGAAGTGTTTTCTGAGAGCACAAAGAGGGTGTGTTCCAGAGATAGCCAAGGTTGTACCTTGTGCTTCAGCAGGACTTGGTAATGTGTAAGAGTGACCAAGGTGGTACTGGTTTTGACAGCATGAAGGGGTCATGAGGAGCAGCTGAGGCTCGGCACAGTGAGAGGCTATGGAAGGCCATTGGTGAAGGTGCAGCCTCAGTTTGCAATTGATGGCCCATGACTGAAGGTGTCATGCAAAGGAGTTGAGGTTTGGCACCGTAAAGACAGTCTATGAGAGGCTATTGGTAAAGCCTAGTTATAGCATTGTTTTAGGAATGCCAGTACCATGCAATGACCACCAAGGACAGCAGCAGCAGTGGAGTACAGGCATCTGGTGCACAGAAGACAAGATGTGTGCTACAAAGGGCAGAGCTGGAGAGGTGACCCAAGCCCTTGGAGGAGCCCAGAAGATCGTGAGTTGCATCCCAGACATTGGTTTTGCTTTTGATTGTGACTGTGCCCTGATATTTTTCCCTCTTGAAGGAAGAATGTATTTTAGTGGAGCCCATAGTTAAGAGACCTTGAATTTTAAAAGATATTGGACATTTTAAATTGATTGAACTTTTAATATATAAAGACTGTGGGACTTTAGATCTTGGGGATGAATAAGAACATAAGGGTTGAGGCTTAATAGTGATGTGTTTGTGTGTCAAGTTGACAAGGGGTCAATTGTACTGGCTAGTTTTGTGTATCAACTTGACACAGGCTTGAGTTATCACAGAGAAGGGATCTTCAGTTGGGGAAGTGCCTCCATGAGACCCAGCTGTGGGACATTTTCTCAATCAGTGATCAAAGGGGTAGGACTCCTTGTGGGTGGTGCCATCTCTGGGCTGGAAGTCTTGAGATCTATAAGAGAGCAGGCTGAGCAAGCCAGGAGAAGCAAGCCAGTAAGAAACATCTCTCCATGGCCTCTACATCAGCTCTTGCTTCTTGATCTGCTTGAGTTCCAGTCCTGACTTCCTCTGGTGATAAACAGTAATGTGGAAGTAAGCTCAATAAACCCTTTCCTTCCCAACTTGCTTCTTGGTCATGATGTTTGTGCAGAAATAGAAACCCTGACTAAGACATGGATAATGAGACTATGGCCATGAGGATCAGCCTGTTGGAATAAGAGTGGCCCAGGCAGAACATGGCAAGTGATATCTCAGGGTTATTGACAGGGAACTAGACAAAATGACATATAGAGTTGATATCTGCTCAGCTCTACTACTTTAAGACTGATTATAAATATAAAGGTTTTGTGTATTTTATTTGGGAATTAAATGATCTAAGGTGGGAAATAAAACTCCCAATTAATGTTCATTACTATAGTCAAAACAAACGAAACAAACAAAATGCTCACCCCTACTTGTACTGTATTAACATCATACATATATATATGTAAATATATTTATATAAAACATTGGTAAATACTAGGCTGCAGAATGAGTTTAAAATTTTTCTCAGGACAAGCTTGTGTTTCTTGAAAACAAATTATAGCTAGTTATGTGAGTACCAGCTTCATCCCTTGATAAGCTCAAACAACTGGACAGAGAGCAGCAGGAAGTGTCCATGTCAGTGATTACATAACATACTGCACCATTGGAATGAGACTTGTCTGACTACAGAAGATGCTGTCCCTGCAGGAAATACTGTGCACTTCTGACTTCCTTCTGTGGGACAAAAAGAAATGAGCTGACTTAATCTTGGCATTAGATTAAGTTCTGGGAAAGGATCAATACAAATTATTCAAATGCCTCAAGCCCAACTTTGTAGTTTATTTAAAAGGATTTATGAGAAAAAAATGAAGAATTCAATAAATTAAATTATCCCCTCAAATTCCCACTGGAAAGAAGAGGAATCTTTACTAATAGAATTGAAAACTTATTTACTAGAGAAGTAAGTTCTTGATTCTCAGGGGTATTCCCACCTTATGGAGAAATAACAATGTCCAAAGACAGAACCAGGCTATCCATGGGAGAAGACTCAGGACTTGGGAATAAAAGTGCTATTTGATGGGAAAGAAGAATCAAAAACCTTTAATTAAAAAATTCACTAGTAAAGTTTTTAATAAAATTGATTTACATGTACATTATACTCAAGACCCCCCTCCCTCAAGATTTAAAACACTGTCTTTATCCTAGAGAGTCTCCTTACATTATTAAGCCACAGTCCACTCCAGAGATTTTCACTATTTTAACAGATTAGTTTTGTTGTTGTTGTTGTTGTTGTTGTTGTTGTTGTTGTTGTTGTGTGAGCTGTTGGAAAATACATGGAATCATACTGCATGACAATTTTTTAATGTATCTGAATTTTTTATTCAACCTAATTGCTTTTCAGTTTGCTCATGCTGATGTGGACATTTGTAATTTGTTCCTTTTTACTGCTCAATACCTTTCTCAAGATAACAAAACAGCTAATAAGCAAATAGTCATCAAAGAATACAAATAAAAACCATGCTGATGTGGAACGGCTGAAGCTCTAAGGGATGGCAATGGCAGGTGCTGATTGAGAAGCAGATCTTGGGGTTAGAAGCACCTCTCCACAAAACAATCTGGTAGTTTCTGAGATCTCTAGACACTGTAGCCCTACAACTCCATTCCACTCAAATGCCACTGTGGAAAAATGTTCATATCAGCTGTGTGTATAGAGGTCCCAAACCTGAAACTACCCAAATTCTATAGTCAGGAGCGTGGATATAAAAAAGAAAAGAGAAGTGTGCACTCCAGGTATCTAACACTTTGCTTTCCAAAGTGTCTAGTTTCATAGGCCCTGCGTAGGAGACAAAGTGGTTAATTTATGGTCCCATATGAGGAACCAGATGTTAAGAGCTTGAGTCACATACTCAGAAAGCTCCATATTTGAAACCCATATCTGTGTGTTCTTCGACAAACCTGGGTCTCTAACTATATAAGGAATTTATACGGCACAAACCACAAGCACTATGAAACCTGGAGGGGATTGGTGATAAGTATACAGGGTAACATGCAGCATTTAAGATGCTTTGAAATAATGCCATCATCATTATCATTATTAATGTCCCATGTCTAGTAAGAGCAGGAAGAAAGTCACAAGTAATTATAAAGCAGGTCATCCAAGATACTAAATAGAAATAAGATGTGCTTCGGGGATATGTAGGAGGAGGCTAGCATAAGTTAGAAAATTTTGGTCAGATTTTTTCATTAGATTTGTAGGGCTATTATCATGAGCAAATCATCAGGAATAGGCAACATAATGCAATAAAAAACCCATCAAGTCTGAAACTCCAAAGCCTCAGGTTTGATTTTAGTCTCATCCACTGAGGAGGAAATAGAATTCTAAGTTAGAAATGTAATCCTTCTAAGTTAGAATGTCATTGTTCACAAATGATGACAGATCTTCTTTCAGAGGGTCGTAGTGGATAACAAAGAAGAGCTTCACAAACTGTTAGCACAGGAGCATTATCTAAGGCCTGGCGCTATGACAATCACCCTAACTAAGTGGAAGGCTTTGTCTACTGCATCTCTTGGAATGAAGCTGGTGTGTATCTTTTCAGAGAGCATAGTGACCCTTAACAATGACTCTTAAGTAGCTAGTGGTCACTTCAAGAGTCTAGGAGTCCTTGTAGCCAGAAAATGAGCACACATGAAAAGTGCAAAATTCTAGTTTTAAGTGGCCTCAAACTACATATGGAGGTGCTACTTCTGGATCCCCGAGTGAAGATCCCTGAATGAACTTAGCACCTCGTGAACAAACCCCCAACAGGCAGGCCTTGGAGGCTCCAATAACATGGGTTTTTTTGTTTATTTGTTTTTGCTCAATAGCATGAAGGAAAAGAACCCAATTATTAGAGCAAACTTACTTTTACAAAGAAACCCACTCTTCTCTGTGATGGCATTCCCCTGCTTTATGAAGCCCCAACCCCTAGTAATCTCCAGGCCTATCCAGCCTGCAGCCGGCATACAAGACTCCCACAGTCTAAATGTTCCAGAATATTATGAAACTCTAGGGTGAGAAAAAAGATCAAGGAGCACCTGCCTTTAGAAACGTGCGTTTTTCAGAGAGTCCCAGCTGCATTTCAGCCCCAACAAGCCTAACACATGTAGTGACTTGGATTCCTGTCATTTTGCTTCCATCATATCTCCTCTTGTATTCTCCTATTTTATTCCCTAGTTAATCTCTCCCTCTTACTCCATTCACCACCTTTGTCTATGCCCTGGCAACCACCCCTGCAGTTACTTCTGCAAGACTTCTTTGCTGCTCATTTATTAATGGGCTTAGGTAGTGAGAGGCACAGACTCAGATCAGAATTTCATTCCAGTCCTTCCCTGTTTCCCTGCCATTACAGCAGTAGCTGCCTTCTTCCAACAGCTGACTGTCAAGTGATCTCTGCTCCAAGAAATCAGCTCTTCCTGTGCTCCACAACACGGGTCCCCATCAGAATACAGTGGCAGTAGCTTCTTCCTGTGCCTCACCTGTGTACCATTTCCCATCTCTTCCCACTGAGCATCTCTAATGAACATCTCTGGTACCATCTCAGTCAGAGCCTGCATCTTGCTAGGATTCTAATGATAAAGTCATCTCCAACATCACCCTCTCAGGAATTAATATTCATTCATTAGCCTTCCCATATCAGACCATGTTAAGTGCTTCTCTGACATGAACCCATCCAGCTTGAACAGTAACTCCACTAGAAAAAAAAAATGTGTTGTTTGACAGATGAGAAATCAGACTTCAGTTTTAACTATGTTATCTCAGAAAATACAAGGAGCAAGTGGCCAAATCGGGATGAAAATTCAGCTGCTTCCACTTCCACACCTATTGAGACCAATACTAGCACCTCTTGATGCTAGACATTAGAATGGTCTGAATTGCTAAAAATCCAGATCCCAAAATGTTATCCAAGGTGACTTGTAAAAGAAACCAACTCGATGCATGTTTCCTTTTTAGATTTTGGAACCATGGTCCCACTATGTAGCCCAAGCTAGCCAAACCAAACCAAACCAACCAAACAAACAAACAAAAGAACCCAAAACAAAAGGCTATATCCTCCTGCATATGCAATTACTGTACTAGGACTATAGGCACCACCATGCCTGGCCTAACTCTAAGGCTGTAATTTGAGCAGCAATATTGGCTCAGTGTCTATCCAGGCTATGTAGAGAATGGGCTGGCAGTGAAACAGGCCAGTGTGGGCAATTATAATTAGTAGAGCTAAACAAATTCTCCCTCTCCTTTCCACATTTGTGTGAAAGCCATTACTGATCTTAGCAAAAAGCTAAAAGGACAAGAGGGAAAGGGAACCCATGCAAAGAAGCAGGAACAGGGCTTCAGTCAATTAAATACTTCTCATGTAAATAAGAAGACCTGGGTTGGGCCCACCACTACCAGTGTTACAAAGCTGGGCACTGAAGTATGAGCCAATAATCCCAGAGCTTTGGTCAGGTACCTTTTGAGTCCCAGGCTCAGTGGAGACCCTGCCTCAAAAAGTAAAGTGTGAAGTAGAGCGCAATCAAGAGAGACACTCAAAGCTGACCTCTAACATCCACATGTGGATGCACACACACACACACACACACACACACACACACACATCAACTTTTTAAAAGAAGAAGGCAACTAGTCAGTAGTGGTGCATGCCTTTAATCTCAGCACTAGAGAGGCAAAGGCAGGCAGATCTCTGAGTACAAGGTCAGCCTGGTCTGCAGAGCAAGCTTCAGGATAGCCAGGGCTACACAGAGAAACCCTGTCTCTAAATAAATAAATAAATAAATAAATAAATAAATAAATAAATAATAAAATAGAAAATAAATAAAAAGAAGCAGGCAGGAGGATGACATGGTCACACTGACTGTCAGTAGTGACCAGAGACAGCAGTGACAGGCCAGTGTGCATCCTGAATGATGACTCTTGCACCTTCTCTTCCTGTTTCCTCTCATCACCTCAACAATGACTTCAGCAGTTACTAGACTTGTTGTCTCTGAATTAGATTCATTCAACTGAGACAAGGAACCCAAACTGTGACTCTAGTTTCCCTAACTTTACAATGGGTTCTCATTGTTGACTTAGACACAGAACCGTCCACTGCGGTCTGCAGCTCCCTGCATAACCATTCTTCTCTTCAGCTTCCGTGAAAGCTACACTGTCCATCAGTCACGGTGACCTTTGTGCTTCTCTGTTCTGATCAGCACACAGTAGATGTGTGCTTACCTCCAACACAGACCACTTGCCATTGCACCTAGTTGACATCTATCCATCAAGTGTCACTTCCTGAAGGATGCTTCACCTGATGGCTGACTGACCTCTTGGCTTACATAGGACAGCACTTTACAGCTACCACATTTTAAACACCTACCTAAGAAATGTTAGTCATGCCAGTAAACACTGAGACTAAGATTTGTGTCAAATCCTAATCACTCTCATATTGATTCTAGAACCCTGAATAGCACGTGGCCCACAAAAGACACTCAAATGTTGATTAAACATATGATTCAAACACCTACATTCAATAACACTGGGAGAAAGTTTTTCAAGTGTCATTGTTCAGTTGCCATGGAATGAATTACAATAGTAACAGTGAGCAGGTGACTGTTGCTTAGGAAGGGACGATGCACAACAGGGGAAGCCAGAGTATGGGAGGCTGTATGCATAGCACCTGGGACCACGCCATCCACTCAAAAGAAGAGCCCGGTCCTTCTGAAGCCCCAGCATCCATTTCAGCACTTAGTGAAATGCCTAAAAGGTCAGTGACTTTTGACTCTCCTTTAGAGGGTTTCAGTAAACTTGTAGATATAGTTCCAATCTAGTCATCTCCATAACTTGGTAGCCATGATATTGAAAACTTGCTGTCTCTGGCAATCCAAGTCCAGATTAAAGATGGAGAAACAAAGAGAACAAACTTGAAGCTTTGCCTGTGAACTGAAAATATGGAATTACACAAAGATCTTTGATTGCCTCTTGAGATATATTTGCAAATTAAACTTGGTTCTCATTTCTACTGTACACTGTAGTCTTCAAATATATCCTCAGTGGGAGAAACGGTCACATCATTCAAATGTGTAAACTGGGTCGAAAAAGTCGAAAATGTTCCTTTTCATGGAATCCCATTTAGGATACCAACATTAAGTCTAAAAGCAGTATTGGAACACTTAACAAGAATAAGGTACTCTGCCAGTCAAGAGGTGGAGTGTGTGGGATAAACTGTTGAGCTCTGGCTTGTCAGAGGCTTCACTTTCTAATGGAGGAGACAGAAAATCAATCAGGGTGATAAAAACCAACACGTGCCATATGACAAGTGCTCATAGTGAAAGGGAAAAGATGGTGCCTCCTCCATCCTAAGTGTATATTGTGAAAAGGGAAAAGATGGCACCTTCTCAAACCTGCTGTGCATCCTAGTGATGTAGAAGTTTCAGAAAATCAGGAAGAACTCACAGAGAAGAGCCTGGGGGTCCTAACATGTGGTATAGGCAGGCAGGCAGTACCTACAAGGGAGAAAAGTAAAGCTTCCCCCACCAAAAGGCAGTAACACCCCTAATACTTGATGCCAAACCCAGGTCTCCCATCCAAAATTCCCTTCTAAGGACGTGCAACAGTATTCCACTGCTGACCACACCCTGTTGTTCTTTGTTTTTCCTGCCATTTGAGAATGAGAGATGTCAAAAATCGTGCAAATTTTGATGTACTGCTTATAAAGTGGCTGCCCTCGTCTAGTCTCCCATAGGGCTACTTTCTACCTACTTCAGATTAGGAGGTGAAATATTTCCCAGATACACCTCTGACATGTAGTCCCCACTTGCCTTGTTTTATGAGGCTCTGAGTCTCTGTAATCTCAACTCCTAACCCTGGAGCCTTACCTTCACCCACTATTTCCTTTCTTTAGTTTCTAACTGTGTTTGCTTGAGTTCTTTCATCATTTCCCTTACTTCAGGGACTCCTTCAGTAAAATGCTCCCTCTAACTGGAAGCATGCCTCCTCCTGTTTCACTGATTCACTAGGCTTGTTTTGTTACCCTGACTGTAGACAAGGTTAGCCCTTCTCTTTGTATATGTTTCTGTTGATCAGTAAGGCATTACCTGTTTGATATCTGTCTTTCTCACTAGACCCTAAGCTGCAAGAGAATATGTCTCTACCACCCACTAATGCATCTCATTCCCAGATTAGGGCAGTAGGCTGAATAGCTAGAGGAAATGCACTTAAAGCTTAGCACGCTATATTGTTTTATAAACAAGAATTTATTATTTTCCTTTTTCATCTGAGTGGAGTTCCAGGTCTGTGACAGCTTCACTCCAAGCAGCTATGTAATAACATGGAATGATGAAAGCCCCAGCATCTACAAGTGGCTTCCCAGAGCTAGGAAGTACTTCTACATGCCATCTTCCTGACCACAGAGAAGCTCACATAACATGTTCTCCTTTGTTCCTTTTCCAGTTGAAGGAACTGAAGTCACAGGGCCATATAAGAACCAAGAATATGTAGATTTGTGCACACTTACATCTGTTGAAAACAGTAACTTAAGTCATGTATTGCTTTATGCAGACATCAGTGTCTGAACTTGAAAATCACTATATTTCTTTTATTTTGTTGGCAGTGTTTCAATATCTA
>JADRCD010198581.1:0-16341 GCA_019843815.1 Montemys delectorum | reverse complement strand
AAACAAACAAACAAACAAACAATTCAGTAACTGAAAAGGCAGTCTCACAGCCAGTACTGCAGATACATAAGATAACTAGAGTTTACTTTGTACAACTACATACCAGTAAGTTGATCTAGAAGAAATGGCCTCCTTTCACAGATACCTCCACCTTACCAAGACTGGCTCATGTGGAAACAGGAACCTGAATGAATAAGTAGTGAGGTGTAGCCTAACAAAAAGTCTCCTGTCAAATTCCCAGGATGAAGTTACCTTGTGGTTAACTTCTAACAAACATTTGGATGAGAGTCCTCAGTGCTAACAAGGAGAGGGTGCAGTTGAAATCTGTAAATATAGATTATCAGATTATATAGAATCTTCCCTAAAAAAAGTTGTGCTCGCCTATTAAACATACTAACTATGCTGTTAAAAGTAGAGGAAGAATGTCAAAGTCATTCTGATTTGGATTTCTCTTATCTCTAAGCCTAGCAGAATTGTCATTAGAGACAAAACTTCGTTCTGCAAGGGATGGGTGCAGATGCAGAGTATCACAGCCAAGCATTAGGCAGAGCTAGGGAGTCCTGTGGAGGAGGGAGGGAGGATGAGAGGAACCAGAGGAGTCAGGGGCCTGTGAAAACACAGCCCACAGAATCAACTGTACTCATAGGAACTCACAGAAATTGATCCTGTAGGGAGTCTGACTTAGGTCCTCTGCATATATGACAGAATAACTTGATGTTCTTGTGGAAATCCTAAGAGTGAAAGTGGGGGCTGTCACTGACCCTTTTCCTCCTCCTGGGCTGCTATGTCCAGCCTTGCTGTGATAGTGTATACTTGGACTTATTGTAGCTTGTCGTGCCATGGTTGGTTGATGTCCCTGGGAGGCCTGCTCTTTTCTGAGGGGAGGAAGGAAGGAGAGTGGATCTCAGGAAGAGAGGATGTGGAGGTGGAGGATGCTAAGTGGAGGGAGGGGACGTTGCAATCAAGACATAATATATAAGAGAAGAATATAAATTATTTTTTAAAAAATTGAAGAAATTCTTACCAATACATTTCATAAAACCAGAATTACCTAAATACTAAACAGACACATGAAATAATAAAAAGGTGAAAAACCAATCCCCCAGAATGGAGATGCCAAAGTCCTCAACAAAAGACGGTAAAACAAAATATAACAACTCTTTAAAGAGATTATTCACCACAACCAAGTGGGATTCATGTAGAAACATGAGGATGGTTCAATATATGAAAACCAATGAACATGATACACATCAACAAAAGGGAAGGGAATCAACAATATTCTTGTTTGATGCATAAAAGGCATTCGATAAAATTCAACACTTTTTCATATTAGAAAGCAAATACTGCTTAGGGCTGGCAAGATGCATCAGTGAGTAATAGAATTTGCTAACAAGCCAGGTGACCTGAGATTTGCTCGCTGAGCCAATGCAATCAGAGGAAAAAATAACTCTTATAAGTTGTCCTTTGACCTACACCACACACATGCATACATGCACAACATACACACACACAATAATAATAATAACAACAACAAAATAGTGCTTAAATACTTATCAAATCAAGCATACAGGGAATGTATTCAACACAATAGAGCTCATTAAGAGTTATGATCTAAAACAATAAAAGATGTGTATTTTACCCACTTTTATTCATCATAGTTATGGAAGTCCTGACCAAAGCCATGATGCAAGGGAAAAAAATAAAACACATTTCAAGTTGGGGGAGGGGAAGTCAAATTGCTACTGTTTCCAAATGACATGATCTTACTTATAAATAATGTCTAAAAATCACCAAAAACTATCTGAACTAGTAAATGAATTCATCAGTGTTTAAAGATAAAGAATCAATATACAAAAATCATAAAACTCCTGGGCAACATAATCTGAAATATAAATCAAGAAAACAATGGCTTTTACAGAATCTTTAGGGATGCAACTGGAGATTGTCATAACTAGCAAAACGAATCAGAGTAAAAACAGAAGTATTGTACTGTCTTCTCCAAATTTATGGATCCTAGATTTTATATAAGTGCATAAAATCAGATATATATGAAAGGAATGTAGAATTGAGACTGATGACAAAGGAGCATAATGAGATGTTGAGCTAAAAGGGCAGGAAGAAGAGTATACTAAAAGTACATTATATGCTTGTATGAAAATATCTTTATAGCATTCATTACTTTATATAATAAATAAACACAATAAGGAAGAAATTTACCTAGAAACATTTTTTAAATCTGTAATGAAAACTTGAAAGTGATAAAGAAAGATATTGAAAAAGATAAAGATGTCCCAAATGGTGTAGGAACTCTGAGAGAGAGAGAGAGAGAGAGAGAGAGAGAGAGAGAGAGAGAGACAGAGAGAGAGACAGAGAGACAGAGAGACAGAGAGAGAGAGAGACAGAGAGACAGAGACAGAGAGAGAGAGAGAGAGAGAGAGAGAGAGAGAGATATGAATGGATAGATGAAGAAAGGAAGAATATGTGGGAAGGAAGAGGGAAGGAAGAAAGGAACAAAAGAAGGAAGAGGGAAGGAAGGAAGGAAGGAAAATAGGAAGGAAGGAAGGGAGGGAGGGAGGGAGGAAGAGAAAACGAGAGAAAGAGAGAAAGAGAGAAAGAAAGAAAGAAAGAAAGAAAGAAAGAAAGAAGGAAGGAAGGAAGGAAGGAAGGAAGGAAGGAAGGAAGGAAGAAGAGTAGAGTAGTAGCTCTACATAGATTTTCTTAAAAATATGTACAATTGTTCAAGAGGTCAACGTCAGTAATGCATGAAAAGTGCATGAAAAAAAAACTCACTGAAACTTCACAATCTTGTAAGAACTACTGTGATCCAAAATGACTAAAGATACAAAGCATTGAAACATATGAGAGAGAAAGAGGCAGGAGAGTCTCTGAGTTCTAGACTGTCCTGATCTAAAGAGGAAGCCAGGAATGCCTAGCTTAAAAAAATAAAGGTATGCCTGTCTTAAAAAAAAATAAAGAAAAGAAAGTATTAGTGAGAATATTAAGATAGGAAAACTGTTATACACTGATGACAATGCAAATTATTTCAGCTGTTGTGAAGCATGATATAAAGAGTCCTCAAAAAAAAAAAAATGAAGGTAGAACTACTACATGACCCAGCATTCCCAAGATGGAGTATATACACAAAGCAAATGAAAGCAGTGTAAGATGTAGAAGTGGCCAGGAGTGGTTCTAGTGGGATAGGGCCTCCTTTGTTGAAGTTGCTTAGTGGTATCACTTCAATAATGGGCTCCCTTGGATATCAACAACTCACAGCACAATGGGTTCCTTCAAAATGCAATAAAGGAAGAAAGAACACAACATATTCAGAAACAGTTGATTTCTTTTGAATGATCCATTGTATTGGTGAATTATCAGTGTACTTTCCTTATCCAAGATTAGTATAGTTCACTGGGTTCTATGATGCAAGCCTGCCCATACCCTAGATTTCCACTGAAATTGTACCAATTTAAGCCTCTATTTTGCTAGTTATTTCTGTTTAATTCATTTCCATGAAATAATATCGTTAATGAGAGATGGTAGTCTGTAAGCTGAACAGTGGGGAAAGTGTCTGTCCATTCAAGTTTCATTAGTGTTCACAAAGATGTTACCCTCCAGAAACTGAAGAGGTGGCTCAGCAGTTAAGTGTGAACTCTGCTTTTTTTAGAGGACCCAAGTCTGTTTCCTAGCACCTGCTTCAGGTGGTGCACAACTGCCTGCATCTCCTGTTCTGGAGCTTCCCAATGCCTCTAGCTTCCTGGGGTGCCTGCACTCACACATACCAACACATATACCTACACATAATTAAGTATAATAAAAAATTAAGTTGTTATCTTCAGTTCTTCCATAAACTTTGATGAGTGCTCTGTCTCACCTCTGCTTTGTTTAAGTTGGTCAGAGTGTCATGGAAAATAGGATACCGGTAGAGATAAGCTGAATCATTTGTGGCCCAAGGAACTTAGTGTTTTTCTCTGCTATTTCAATCATAAAGACACAAAAGTAACATATCCCAACTACTGAGCTAACAAAAAGAAGACAGCAACTTGGAAGTTTGTCCATATTGGTTTAGACTCTATGTGGAAAATTAGTCTGTATCATCCTTCATTCCCCATCCTCCATCCTCTGTCCTCCATCCTTCATCCTCCCTTCATCCTCCATCCTCCATCCTCCATCTTCCATCCTCCATCCTCCAACCTCCCCTCATCCCCCATCCTCCCTTCAACCTTCATCCTCCATTTTCCATCCTCCATCCTCCATCCTCCCTCCATCCTCAGTACCCCATCCCCTCTCCCCTATTTCTGTTGCTATTAATTGTTATCATTTATAATCTCAAATGAGATGTGCACATAAATGGAACCTGTTTTCGATGTTCTGAGACTTGGACAGTGTTTCATATTTAATAAGTGGCAAAGTGTGGGCTTGAGTCTTTGATCTCTAAATAGAGTTTGTTGTCTTTTCTATAAACAAGCCTGAATATCCACTGAGGCATGGCATTATACCTGGTCTCCTTGTCACAACTAACTGATAATTATGAATATGCAGCATCGTTCCTGAGTAAAAGACTGAATTGCAATGGTCACACTTCCAGGGCTTATTTGCTTGTTGGTTGGTACTGGGAACTGAATCAAGGACATGGCTCATGCTGAACAGATACTCCACTTCTTAGTTACCATATGATTCCCATACTTCTTTATTTTATTTGTTAGTGTGTGTGTGTGTATGTGTGTGTGTGAGAGAGAGAGAGAGAGAGACAGACAGACAGACAGACAGACAGACAGACAGACAGACAGACAGAGACAGAGACACAGAGAGAGAAACAGAGAGAGAGCACCATGAAATGCTTATGGAATTCAGAAGACCACCTTGTCGAGTTGGTTCTCTCCATCTACCTTTACATGAGTTTCAAGGATAAATTCTGATCTCCAGACCTGCCCACACATGCCTTTGCCTGCTGAGCCATCTTGCTGGCTCATGATCCCATCCTTCAGACCTGAATATCAACTTCATTTGTAGCACAATCCACAATAGAATTTCATACTCTGGGTGTCAGGTTACATGTCTGCTTCTTAAAGTTTGTTCATCATGACAGGTAAAATCTGGTGTTAATCTTTTTCTCTTAATGTTCTTTGTTGAGAAGTGTGTTCACTGCGAAACAACTCCTCTCTCTGCTTTGTAGATAGTTCCTTTTTTCTCAGTAGTGAACACACTGTGCCAAGGGATATGTCAAGTTTATTTTATCTTCTTTGGGTGTTTGAAGTTCTGGTAAAAAGACCAACTACCCAGGGGCATCACCTTCTCTGGTGGAGTTCTGTGCTGTGAGCTTAGATGAATGGAGCCCATTTAAAAGCTTCTCTAATGGGTTTTTCATGAAAAGATTCTTTCAGTATTAAAGGTTTTAAATTTTATTTTAAAACTTTCTTTTTTAAAGTGATTAACGTTCTATTCTATCAGAGAAATGGGTGTCAGTTGAAAAATA
The DNA here is from genome assembly GCA_019843815.1 of Montemys delectorum. Taxonomy (NCBI): domain Eukaryota; kingdom Metazoa; phylum Chordata; class Mammalia; order Rodentia; family Muridae; genus Montemys; species Montemys delectorum. The sequence continues at coordinate 10,868 of JADRCD010198581.1, read as the reverse complement.
GAAGAATCATTTTCGAGGCTTAGAGTTGGGAGGACGGTGTTTTGTTTTACTTTGCTTTGGTTTTTGGCCTTCACCCCTTCCCCCCATGCCCACTCTTACTCAACAGGGGTAACCAATTACTTCATCTTTTTATTTTTTATTTTCATTAGTTCAAAACTTCACACAATGGAGTTAGTCTGTTTTCTCCAGATTTTGTGTCCTTTAAGAAAGATCCTTCTGCTGGATGCCCCAGTGTAGGGGAATGCCAGAACAGGGAAGCAGGAGTGGGTGAGTTGGGGAGCAGGGGGAGGAAGGATGGGATAGGGGGTTTTCAGAGGGGAAACAAGGAATGGGGATAACATTTGAAGTGTAAATAAAGAAAATATCTAATAAAAAAGGTATAAAAGATAAAAAAAAAGAAAAAGAAAAATGTCCTTCTACCCACAGATAAAGTAGTTCTCACTGCTCATCAAGGAAACTTCTGTTTGCAACTATTAGAGACCATTTCAGAAAACTACAACCTATCAAAATGTAGAGCTCTAGATCACAGTCCCAATGGATACGGATACAAAATAGATCCTGCACATAAGGCTGGGGGTACGTTGTGAAGAGGGGGCTGAAACATTGTAAGAGTCAGATTATCAGGGCATGAGCTGTTTATGAGGTTGTCTCCTGGTAATGTCAGAAGCTGAACACATGAAGTCTCACGAATATGGCTGCTTAAACATGATCTGAACAAGGACAACAATAGGCACGCTAATGTAGGTGAGAGAAAGGTCAAGACCACAACCCTACACAAAGAACTACAGGCAACTAAGGAATTCTGAGAGCAAGAGAAAGTCTTCCCTAAAAGAGCACAGAAATTAATTATCCAGTACCAAATGGTCAGGCACAAAAACATACACACAATTAATATTAGGCAGACTGAGCAGATTGTATTTAGGGATATATATGTATGTAAACATGCATGCATGCGTGTAAGAACAATGAAAAAGAGGCTGTGAATTTAAAAAAGGGAAAGGAAGAGCATATGAGAAGGTTGGGAAGGAGGAACAGGAAGGGTGAAATGCTATGATGATGTTATAATCTCAAAAAAAGAAAAGGAATCATTGAAAATGCAAATGCATGCAGCAGTGAATTAATAGAAAATAATGATCTTTCAAAACAACAAGTACAGTTACTGCTGGCTCTCTGGCCTTCAGCTGGTGTATGGTCAACCCACCATGGGCTGACCCCGAAAGAAAAGTGACTCTTCCTCTATCAGCAACAAGCAATTGCCAATAGCTCCTTGGCTAGGGTGTGAATCTTCATGCTCACTTGTTTCCATCATGCTGGGATTTTGTCTGGCTTCAGGTCTCGTATCTCAGCTACAGTGAATTAACTGATACCCTGTGATGCTGAACAAATACTGCCTCCATGTATTCATTCACCATCTCTGCTTCTCACCATCTTTCAATCCCCTTTTCCACAAGGCTCCCTGAGCCTATGATATGGATTTTCTGCTTAGGACTGAGAATTTTGAAGTCTCTTATTCTCTCTGCCTTGAACAATTGTGAGTCTCGATATAGGTTACCATCTACTACAGAAATAAGCTTCCCTAATGAGGGTTGAAGAATGTACTAATCTGTGAATAAAAAGATAAGTCATTTGGGAGTCAGTTTAATTCTATGTCCCATTAATAGAATAATAGCTGTAAGTTCTCCCCTAGGGCCTCTGACCTAGCTAGCTATAGATTCTTGGCCTTGATATTGGTGACAAGTATGGGTTTCAACTTGTGGAGCAGATATTAATCCCAATAAGAAGGTGGTTGTTTGCGCCTGTGACAGTCATGCCACTGTTTCCGCACTAGTGAGTAAATATTGCTGAGTCAGTCAGTGTTACAGCTTGCAGAGGTCACAGCTAGATAAAATTGTTGATGACTACTTTTCTCCATTAGTAACATTCATAATCCTATGAATTCTATGAATCTTAATAAACATTCTAGTCCTACGAAACCTAGCAAGTAGAGATAAATCTTCCAGATGAGTACCAGCTTGATTTCTCCATGTTCTAGGACTCAAGTGTTGGTGTTTTCACCAATAGAGACTTACTACCACGTTCTGGATGGTAACCAAAAGTAATGCACTTGTCATTAATACTGTGTCTGCTGGCCAACAACTCATTCCTACTAGTTAGCTTTTGATTTATTAGCCTGTAGTATTTAGTAGGGGCCTTGATACACAGTACAGAATAATTACTTAAACTCTTTTCTCTATATGTGCATGTATACATAAGAAAATTTCTAATTATTTTAATTATATATGTTTTTCTTATGCTAGAAATTGATTCCAGAACTCTAAACACTATCATTATTCTTTTCTAAACAATTTTTTAGAAGAAATACTGTGATCAAGGGTTTGTTTTATCTTGTTTTTGGTTTCCCTTTCTCTCTTTATTTTTTTACTTCTTTCATTTCCTTTGAGACTGAATCTTACTGTGCAGCCCAGATTAGCCTCAAACGTTTGGTCCATTTGCCTGAACTGCTCAGTTCTGGATACTGCAGACAAGGCGCATCATGTCCAGAAGACAGTATTTCACAGAACTCTTCCCTATACCTACATTCTTTTGGTCCCCTCATCAGCGATGTTGAAGGTTGATAAAGATGTCCAATTTAGGGCTGCACTTAAATAACCACTTATTCTCAGCACATCAACCAGTTGTCAGTCTCTACATTAATCACTGTCCACTAAGCTTCTATGACCAGTAGAGAGTAACATCAATCTGTGAGTATAAACATGAGTATTTAGATGGTAATTTGAAAATATGACCATTTACCAAAATGCCTATAGTATATTCCCACCTGGGACTTAACAGCCTTGCTAGCTATGAGCTTTTGATCATGCTTACAGAATCAGGCATGAAATACCTCATGTAGATCTGGTCTCAAATCCAATCAGAAAGTGTTTAGTTACCTCTTCAATTGTCAGGTCACTAATGCAACATTACCTGGTGAGTCAGCACTGTAGTGTGTAAGGTCAAGAGCTGTATAAGACCATTGATAGAGGGTCCCAGTCCAGTGTGGACTGGGACAGAGGCTGTGGTGTTTGACTTCCTTGACACCCTGAGAACTTCGAAGAGTTGAGTAGGGGGAAGGAGAGGGCTAATGATGAGCCCAAGGCAGGCTTAGCTCCAGCTTAGCTCAGGGGTGAGAGTCAGGAGCACAAGGGGCCTTCTACAGGAGACTTAGACAGTGTGGCTCAGTAACAAAAGCTTCCCCCATGGCGGTCCTTGAGGAGACTGGCTTTGCTTGTCCAAATTGTTTATTCATGGTGGAAAATGGAAACATACAAAATATTAGGATGGCCCAGAGATTAAATACCTTTTGCAGGAAGGAATTTCTGGCAAGGGAAGCTTATTGGCTAAAACCCTTGGGGCCCATCTAGATACCTCATTAGCATGGAGAAATCTGGGCTCTCTTAGTGGAGCATCATGGTCTTGTGCCCTAGGACAGGAATCTGGTCAGGAACAGATTCCAAAGCCTTTCTCAATTATGAGAGTTGCTGGGGTTCCTTAATCTGCTCGACCTTACCAGTTTTTTCGTCTGGTGGCACAGTTCCACTTGCCCCACAGGATGAGATGGAACTTAAAATAGTTTTACTCTGAATTTCCCTGACAGCTATCGTGGTTAAACACTTTAAGTTTTTCCTGGCTTTTTGTATTTCTTCTTTAGAGAACTCTCTATATTTCTGCAATTTTTTATTTGAAATGATTGTTTTCTTTGCAGTAAAGTATGAAGAGAGTGTTCTGTAGTCCAACAACAAGGTCTCAGGCTTTTTTTTAAGCCTGAGAGATTTTATGTTCCTTTTTATCATATGAAAGGTCATGAAGACAGGAGTGAGCCATGTTCCTTCTCCTAGGTCACCTGGACTCCCTTAGGTCTTCACAGTGGGACCTAGTAGTCTTTGGAGATACAACTCAGGACAAGTGTGATACTCCCTTCAGACCAGTCCTCTTTAGAGTTGGTTTGGTTTGGTTTGGTTTGGTTTGGTTTGGTTTGGTTTGGTTTGGTTTTTTTGTTTGTTTGTTTGGGGTTTTTTGTTTTGTTTTGTTTTGTTTTGTTTTGTTTTTTCCGAGACAGGGTTTCTCTGTATAAACCTAGCTGTCCTGGAACTCACTCTGTAGACCAGGCTGGCCTCGAACTCAGAAATCTACCTGCCTCTGCCTCCCAAGTGCTGGGATTAAAGGAGTGCACCACCACCGCCCAGCTTCTTTAGAGTTTTTAACTGGAAAGTTTGTCTACACAGAGACTCCAGTAATTTATCCATTGCAGCCCAGCATCTACCAGTATCATTCTCCTTGGCCATCCAGTCATGAGATCCCGACCAATGCATTCCATCTCTGCAGCTGGCTTGGGAGAAATTTACCCTGGAGCATAAATTCTCTCATGGATCCAAGAAACAAAATATAGATTCTAAATTTGTTCTTCTTTCTTTTTATATTATTATTATGAAGATGTTGAGTTGACTACTTCCAACATGTCCAACAGAAACTGCAAGTTCCTTCCTATAGTGGGGCTTACCTGAAGGAAGCAACTATATAAATAAGACACAGATACTCTTAACATGTTTTAAAATTTAGGTCTTTTGAATGGGCTCCCTCCCAGCTGCTTTAAGCTAATTAATTCTGGCCTACGGCTGACATGTGGTCAGGTCTACCTCTCTGTTCACTCTGAATTGTCCATCCACCTCTGCATCTGCTGGCTGAGTCTTCTGCTCCTGATGACTTCTCCCAGAAACCCTACTACCAATACAATACCAAGATTAGGCTAGGACTTAGCTCTCTGCTGGTACTGCAATCAACAGTACACAGACATACCTTTTACACAATGTGTTCCAACACCTTCCCTCCTTTGTCACAGAAGAGTGACTGTCTTTGGCATGTCTTCCAGGTGTAGTCACTCTCTCATAGGGGCTGTCTAGTATATGAAGCTCTCTTGCCTCAGAAGCCATTCTCTTTGAAGCCCATCTACTGCCTCCTGCAATCTGACCTGCAGACCTCCCCTACCCTATGTACTCGACACATACATTTCACAGTCCTTCCTTGCTATACATAGATAATGAATACATACAATGCATAGCTCCACTGTTATGGAACCTGTATCCTTTTATTTGTAAATTTTATACTTTATCTGTTTGCTAATATCTCTAGGTGCTCTACTCAGAGACATTAAGAGGTGAGGGAACTACTTTTAAATTTCTTGCATGTATAAAAATGTCATATTACTCTTTCTTTCCTTGATGAATATTATGATTGGGTATTTCATCTTTAAAATAATAGTCTGTGCAGGGTAGTGAGCTCCACTGACAATATGACTACCATTTCTTTAGTGATCACTATTTCAAAACAAGAAATCTTTCATATCTTGCTTACCATGAGTGTTTGCAGTTTGGTGCTTTATCACCCTCTCATGCCTATCTTCGTTGTTACTATTTGGTTCATTATGTATAGTAATTCTGTATTTTATCAATCTTTGGTGAAAAAGAAAGATGAAGGTGAATGCTCAGTCTGTCTCTGTGACTCAAGAATTTTAAGGTATTTTAATTTGTCCTAGTTATTCAAATGATATGTAAAAAAGTTAATTGTAAAAATTTGACAAACACACAATTTTAAAATAAAATACTAAAATCTGCCTATGTCTTTTCTCTCACTATGCCTTTACCTCCTCATCAATAACTTTTGCTATATGTAACCCTTTACCCACCCATTTATATCCTTCTGTGTAACTACTCTAATAAGTTGGCATATGTGAATATCATGTGTACTTGTGTGAGTGTGGGTACATGTACATGTGTATGCACAGGAATAAAGATTAGAGGACAATGTTTGGGATCATTACTCAAGCATCATCCGCCTTGGTGTTTTGGTTGGCCAGTTGGTTGGTTTGTTTGTTTGTTTTTATTCTTCCATCATATATTACATCCTAACAAGAGTAGGCCTCCCAGGGATATCAACAGAACATAGTATAATAAGAGTAGGCAGGCACATACCTTCATATCAAGACTGGATGAGGCAACCCAGTAAGGGAAAAAGGGTCCCAAAATCAAATAAGAGTTAGAGCCGCCCCCCAACTCCCACTGTTAGGATTCCCATGAGAACACCAAGCTACATAACCGTAACGTAGATGCAAAAGACCTAGCTCAGACCCATTCAAGCTTCCCAATTGTCACTTCAGTCTCTGTGAGTGCCTATGAGCCCTGCTTAGTTGATTGTGTGGGCTGTGTTTTTGTGGTGTCCTTGACTCTGGCTTCTCCAGTCCTGCTTAAACCACTTCTGTGGGGTTCCCCAAGCTCTGCTTAATGTTGGGCTGTGGTTCTCTGTATCTGTTTCCATCAGTTACTGCCACATTAGTTTTTGAGATATATTCACTGTCCCACTAGCTTAGAGTTAGCCAATTAGGTTAGGCTGGCTGGCCAGTGAACCCAATGAATCTGTCTCTCTCTACCATATCACTGGACTTACAAGCATACGCCAACCACCATACTCACTCAGCTTCTTCATTTGGGTCCTGGGGATAGAACTCAAGTCCTCAAGATTACACAACAAGTACATTGCCTGTTCTATCCCCACAGCCTAGTCGGGTGTATAATTTAGTGGGATTTTTCCCAGTGATTTTAAATCAAATGTAATTATAGATGTCTGTTTCCTTTTATAACAAGTAGGCCTATACTTGGCTATTATTTATATAGTATGCTTTAAGAAATGTCTATGAAGTAATATATTTTTTAATCTCTAATCACTATAAGCATCTTCTTGAAATTAGCTGGAATGAATTTGGGTTGAATGTTTCTCCTCCAGATGACTATTTTGGATATCATATGCCTAGTCTCACCTCCTAATTATCTGCTAATCACTTTGTAATTTAGAATCTACTTACTTTAATTAAATTATTCCTCATAGGCATTGTTCTATACACATGAATTTACACAAAAGTAGAACTTCTGGGCTATTTTAGAGCTAATAAAAAACATTTCAGCTTTTTTAGCATTATTTTATTAAAAAAAAAAACAAAATTATAGTTCAAAAATATTGTGATTCCACACACTTCTCCCCAAGGTCACATGGATCAGAAGCAGGGCACATGAGTGCCCAGCATGGTACTCCCCAGCTAGATCACACTTCTTCAGTAACTGAAAATCCTACCTCCATAGGAGATAAATGCAGCTTCTAAGAAGTGTGAACAGTCCTTTAACCTGGATAAGGCAAACCCCATATGGGTAATTAGTGAGAAGAGATTCCTATGAAAACTATACACAGTGGCTCTAAGCAGGTGAATATGTCAAACTCCTTGTTGTATAATAAAGAATATCTTGGGGATGCATAGATATTTTTCCTGGATAACTTTCTAGATGCCCTGATCATCTCATGTAGTACAGCTAATTAAACAGGTAGCAATTCTTTCCATGAATTTTCCTACTGAGCACTTGACTCTGAATTATGGTCTGCCTGCATGACCGTCTTTCTTGATGATAAACTCTGATTGCAGAGACTATTTTATTCATGTCTAAGCCCCAGTATATGACATTGAAATAGCATCATTAAATGTTTCTCAAGAGAATCGACACTTGTAACACAAAATTTTTCAAGGACCTCCCATGGAAAACAACTGTAGGTCTGTGACACACACACAATGTAGGAAACCCTTTCATAGTAATCTAACATAATGTCATAAATCTTTCTTTATGCCATTGAATAAGGGTAACAGCTCACCTCTGGATGTTTCTTAGTTTAAGTGAATCTTCCCTTCATGCTATAGTTTGGATCTGGAATACCCCACCTCCAAAAACCATACTATAGAAGCTTGGTTGGCAGTCTTTGGAATTATTTGGATTCGGGAAGACTCTCTTTAGAAGACGGGAACCTACTAGAAAAAAAATAGGTCATTGAAGTGGTGTTCTTGAAGGAAATACTGATCCCCTAGCCCTTCTCTGTCTTGTTGCATCACAATCAGGATAGGTAAATAAGTCTCCTCCTCCATGTCTTTTGCTATGATGTCTTAACTTGCCACAGGCCCAAATCAATGGGGACATGTGACTGTTGGATGAATCCATAGGCCGTCATAGTGGCTTTGCCCTTTTAAGTTGATCCTCTTAGGTATTTTGTCTTAGTAATGATAGTAAGCTGAACTGTGTATTTCATGAGGCATGCTCAGATCATGTTTGTTTCTAATCCTTTGGCTTTGACCTTTTAAGGGAATTTTGAGACAAATTCTAGATTCTTTTTTTTTAAATTGTTTATTTCTTTCTTTTCCTTTAATTTTTATTAGATATTTTCTTTATTTACATGTCATATGATTTCTCCTTTCCCAATTTCCCCTCCAAAAAACAAAAAACAAAAACAAAACAAAACAAAAAACAACAAGAACAAACCCCTGTTGCCTCCCCTCTCCCCCTGTTTGCCACTCCACCCTCTCCCACTTAGCTCCCAGGAACTCAACCACCAACCAAGGAGTATACATGGTGGGACTGATTGTTCTGGCAGCATGTGCATAGTAGAGGATTGCAAAGTCGAGCATCAATAGGAGGAGAGGCCCTTGACCCTGTGAAGGTTCTGTGCCCCAGTGTAGGGGAATGCCAGGGCCAAATTCTAGATTCTTAATAAATAAGCTTTCAATAAAATGAAGAACTGGGGAATGTAATGAAGATGGTAATGGAAGAGTAGGAAGGTGGTAAGCTATGAACAAGTAAATGATTTTGTCATAGTCATTGTTGAGTGGTGATGGCTTCTCTGTCCACTGAACTAAAACTAGAGATACAGGGAGAATGAGATCATCAGCTCTAGATGCCACTGCTTCTTCAAATGTTTCTACTTGTCATTGTTCACTTCTCCTCATGAGCTCAGTTCTGAGTGTGAGAATACACTTACAGGAAGTGGTTAAAGGTAAAATTTTCAGTGGAAAACCATGACTTTAATAAAATCTATTCTCATTAGTTGAAAATATTTTCCTAAGATAGGAGTATGTAAAAGCCATTTCTATATTCAAATGCTTATAGTGGTATGAACTAGAACTTTTGAAGGTGCTTGGCAAAAAGTGAATTTCTGTTCATTTAAAAAATCATCCATTTGTGTGCAAGTGAAATTGCCTGTCATGGTTGGAAAGGATTATTTATGGTTTCTAAACACTCATATCTCCCAATTTAGCTCAGAGATTGCCTTTACAAAGTAGAAATTTAATTCCATTACAAAATTCTATTGTCCAATATATATGACTTGGTATGCTGTATTGTGTCATGCCTACATTCAATTATCTCTCTTGCCAAATTAGAAAATATAAAAGTACATCAAATAGTTTTTAACTTTTTGCTATATAGTATGTGTGTGGTGACTGTGGCTAACACTTTTAGTGATCATCTCAAAGAGAGTCACCAGGAAGAATAAAGTTTTGCATTGAAAAAGTAGCTCAGTGTAAAGTAGAAAAGAGTAAGGGTGAAAATTATTATACAATACACTCTTGGAGAATAAAGCCTTGTAAGATTAAAAAAAAACGTAAGTATAGAGATTCAATTCCACTTCTCTGAATTTCAGAAATGATACCTCTGACTTCTATTGAATTGTATGATTTCTATCTGTGTGTATGCATGTGTCTGTGTCTAGGTATGTGTGTGTGAGTGAGTGCAGTGCCTGCAGAAGTCAGAAGAGACTGCCAGATCCCTCTAGCTGGAATGAAAGTGGTTGTGAGCCACCTGGTGTGGGTGCTGGAATCAGACTTGAGGCCTCTGTAACAGCTGTATGTGCTTTAAAGCACTGAGCAATCTCTCCAGCTCCAAATTATATTAGTTTGGGTATTAAACCTATGTCATGTAACTAGAAAATATAAATATTTTAATAGCTGAGGTCCTGAAATTGCTGAATTCCTAAAATATATTTCTGTGTCTGTGGTATAGTGCTGTTCAGATGAGGGATGATCAGATCTGACAAAAAATAATCTCAAATATGTTGAGATTATTCCTAGGAAATTAAATGAGGCACAACCAGACTGAAGGGTGCCTATCAGACTTCAGGAAAATAGCACCGTCTTGATATTTGTCCAAATGTGCACTTCATAGGAGGAGCAGCTACCATCTGCTTTGGCATTACTCACACTGATGGGGCCATAAACAGTGATTAAGAGAAAATATCACGTAAGCTGTTGAAATAAATAATAAAGACTTTGGAGAATTTGACACTATGAATGAAGACACGAGAAGGAGGAGCATTTGAGGGGAAAGTGGACCTGGGTATTCTCTGAGTAAATTTATATTGGAAAGACAAAGGCAATCTATAAGATTTGATATTTGTTTTGTTCTTTTGTCCTATTCAACTGCTGCTGCAAGAGCAGTGGTTTCCGTACATTGTGTAGCCACGCTCCTTGCACTAGAGTGTACAGCTCTCCACAGTTTCTGTTCTCTTCTTAAGCATCCAGGTGGAGATGAGAAATGGGTCCTTTGCCTAAGAGGCGCTTGTAAAGAGTCTTGTGTTGAGCTGCAAGTCTCCGTTGCCTGCTGTGGTCCACATAGTGAAACTAATGCACTACTATTTTGCCTCAGTTTCTACTTGTAACTTCAAGAGATGTAATTTCTGCTATCAAGGAAAAAAACTACTTTCAGATAAGAGCTTGTAGTGAAAAAAGTCTTGAAGTTTATTGTAAGTCTTGTCAAATGATGGCAAGTTTTATTAACATGCCATAACTGAGTTTTTATCTCAGGAGATTTTGACAATAATTTCTTGATTTTAATAACCTTAGATACATTTTGATGAAAAAGTTTCAAAGCCATGATCATTTACGTTTGAGTCCTTATGAAATTCAGTGGTTTTTGTATGTGTGCTAAGATTGCTCCTTAGAATATAACAAAAATTTATAACATATTTTTCTT
>JADRCD010198580.1:0-11129 GCA_019843815.1 Montemys delectorum | reverse complement strand
GCCCACACACACACACACACACACACACACACCCCACACACCACACACACACACACACACACACACACACACACACACACACACACACACAGGAGCCTGCTACCTGGGTGTTCTGCAATGGAGCTGGGCGGGGAACTGAAGCCAGCAGAGATTCTAGGATACTTGAGGAACTCAGCTGTTATTCTGAGCAAAATGGAAAGCGGTAGGCTTTAAGAAGAGGAAGAAATACACACTAATTTGTTTTTCTTACTAATGTTGTGGTTACAAAAACACAGCATAGAACTTAGCCAGCCTTGGGCCAAGGTGCGGCGGCACACCTCTTTAATTGCAGGATTTGGGACACAGAGGCAGGCGAGTTTGTGGCCACGCTGGTCCTTGTAGAAAGGGTTACACAGGGAGACTTTGTCTGTAAACAAGCCAGGACGGCTTAACTATTGGTGTGTGGGGTGTGCGCATGCTCGTGGAGGGCGGAGGTTCAACTTCCTGGAAGTTGGTTCTGTCTGCCTTGTTTTTTTGAGACAGGGTCTCTCACCAACCTGAGGCTCTTCAGCAAGGCGAGGGTAGGGAGCTCCAGAGAAGCCACTACACCAGCTTTTATTATGCACAGGCTGGGGGCGCGACTCAGGCGTCCACGCCAAGTGTCCCCTCCCTGACCCCAGGCACAACTTCAGCAGAACTCTTTTTGTTGTTGTTGTTTCCACACTTGTAAGCAATGCGAACAGTCTCACTTCACTTCGGCCCCACCCTCTTTGGCTCCCACAGTTCTTGCCCCAACCTCTCTGGCTCCCAAGGTTCTTGCCTCCTTTCTCTCCCCCCCCCCCCCCCCCCATGTCCCTGGGATCTCAGGAAGGATGACACAGGCATTCTGTTTTGCCTGAGCCTCAGTAGTCATTCATCCTCGGCATTTGACCAGTTAGGAGTCCTAGTTTTGACCCTTGTCCATGTCCTCGTCCTTCTCCGAGAGAGGCGTCTGGGGTGGTGGCAAAGTTAAGAGCTGCATTAGTCTATGGAAATAAACATAAATATTTAGAAGGCAGTTTTACCACACGTTCCTTTAGCATAGGACCGGTAGGGCCATAGGCTTTTGACCATGAAATCTAGGTATGCATTCCCTCCCAAGGATCGAGCCTCAAATCTAATCAGAGACTGGTTTGTAACCTCCAGGTATTCCTGCGGCTGGTGGGCGTGTCTTACCAGGCAGCTCTGGATTGTGGTGTGTGGGGTCTACAGCTGGGTAGACCACTTTCTCCTGCAGCAGCCTACATAGAACCTTCCAGCACTACAAACGCCGGCCAGCAGAACCAGAGCTTCCAATCCTAGTTCAGTCTGATTCCCATTTGCTAGATGAGCAGTGGGGTCTTATTGTCTAGTCCTGGCGGTAGCCAAGAGTGGTGGCAAAAGCCTGTGTTATATGGGGACCTGTGGGGACTCCTTAGCCAACTGTGTGTGTGTGTGTGTGTGTGTGTGTGCGCATGTGCGTGTGTGTGTGTGTGTGTGTGTGTGTGCGCGTGTGCCCACACTTGCCTGTCTGTCTGTCTGTCTGTCTGTCCGTCTGTCTGTCCGGGTAGGATATGCCACTGTGGCAAAGAGACTTTAGTTTGAAAATCTAAGACTCTGGGAGCCAGTTTAACTATCCCTAAGTAAACACTGGGTGTGGTGGCACAGGCCTGTAACTCCAGCACTGAGGCTGGAGTATCGTGAGTTCAAGGTCATTCCAAGCTATACAGTAACAACACTGTGTCTCAAAAACAAAATAAAACAAAGCAAACCACAGAAGCACTTCACTTGAGCCTTTTCCATGGCTATACCATTTCTAGGGACCTGTATATCCTCCTACAAGGCTGAAACTCTGCAGTCGTTGAAAACTGACTCCTCATCCCTCCCGCTCTTAGCCTGGGCAACTACCGTTCTTTCTCTTTAAAAACAAAGTAATGAACTATTGTCACATGTAAATTACATGATCGTGGGTTTTATTTTTTTTAAGATTTATTTATTATATGTCAGTACACTGTAGCTGTCTTCAGACACTCCAAAAGAGGGCATCAGATCTCGTTAAGGATGGTTGTGAGCCACCGTGTGGTTGCTAGGACTTGAACTCAGGACCTTTGGAAGAGCAGTCGGTGCTCTTAACCACTAAGCCATCTCTCCAGCCCCGATAGTGGGTTTTATTGTGGCATTTCCATACATGGTGGAATGTGTTTAATAATCACATTCCTCCCATGAGCTTCTCTCTTGCACCCCTTCCACTCTTGCCCATCCCTTCCTGACTCGTCCTCCTGTGCTTTATTGCTTTTTTGTTTTCTTGAACTTGACTTCCCTGAGAAACTCCCAGAAGTGGAGTCACACGGGACTTGCTACTTCACGAGCTGCTTATTCACTGAGTATGTGCGCGCGCACATTACACATGAAAAAGAAAAAATATATGAAACACATGTCAACAGGTTGTTTTGATGTTGAAGGGAAGAGCTTGTGGGGTAGCAAGTGAAGACGGGAGTTAGCAGGATGTGGCGCTGTGGGCCAGGAGGAAGGATGGGAGCCAGGGCACCCGAGGACCTGGGATCAGGAGAGGAAAGAAAGAGCAGATTAAGTCTCTCTTTCTTAATCTGAGTGGGTGACTTTGACTGCAGAAAGTTCTTATCACGTGGCTCTGGGTTCCCAAGAAAGGAAGAATTTGGTAAGGTGATGATGTTCATGAGGGATGGATGGAGCCGAGAGCAGTTCCAGGCTGTTCAGTGTGGTGACCCAGGGGAGAGTAGACAGAGAATGGAAGGCAAAAACCTCTTAGAGGGATATTTTTGATTTGCTAAATGAGCATGCTGCCAAACTGCCTTCTAAACATTCATGTCTCTATACATCAACTGGGGCTGCTCTTGGCCTTTGTCAGAGGAGCCAGTGTCTCTTTGCCGTGGGCACAAGTTGATGCAGAGACTCATGGCTGGTCCAAGTGCTGAAAGCAAATGGCTGCAGAGTGCTTGCTGCACAAGGCCTGCACAAGCCTTCCTTTGCCCTTTCTCTTCTGCCTCCTGGTGACGAGGTGACCATGTTTGTGCTCTTAAGTGCCACAGCCATGTATTGTCGACCACAGACCCAAAATATATGAGCCGTTCATTAATGGATCATGCCAGCAGGACTTCCAGCTGTTAGGGGCACCCAGTCACTGGACCCTCCCCTAGTCAGTTGTACCCGATTGCACCCCATCTCGTCCTGAGGGAGCTTTGCCTCTCTTTTGCCTGTCCTTGGGAGCAGTGGGATCCTGTTTTGAGTTCCTAGTAAGGCTGAATTGCATTAGCACCACGGGTCGGTCAGGCCAAGCCTATGGTTTGCAGTTTGGGTGTATGCTTTTTATTGTTTTAATTTTTTTTCTTGGCTTCAAACTCCATTGTGTAGCTGAATCTGGCTTTCAGTTCCTGATCCTCCCGCCTCTACCTCCCAAGCGTTGGAATAACAAAGACAGATGTGATCCACTACATCTGGCTCTATTCTTTTGTTTCTGGTGTGTGTGTGTGTGTGTGTGTGTGTGTGTGTGTGTGTGTGCTGCGACTGGAATCAAAGCCTCACATTTGCTAAACCAGTGCACAACCACTGAGCTAGGAGATCAACCTCAAGGCTTCTCTTCTTGGGGGACAATCTTCCTCTGTGGCCCTCGGGAGAAGGCAGGCATCTGAGACTTGCCTGCCGAGGGGGAAAGTGCTCTGCACTGCCTCTGCCTCTGCAGTTGGAGCTTCGTGGCTCCCAACCATTGAAATTCGATGGTGTGGATCCACAGACAGCCTTTTCCTGCTTGTTCTGAAGGCAGCCTCCTCTGGGTTTCGCTCATGTGACCAACTCTCTTTTTTCCTTGTAAACTAGCCATTCTGCTTTTTCTTGTCACTGAAAATTCTTCCCACGTAGGCTTCTCAAGGATCCAATCAACCCTCCATTTGATTTTGCTTATTTTCACTCTTTAAGATCTTGACATTCTTTGAGTAATGCAGGAAAGGCACCCACTGACCCTGTTGTGTTTATAAAAAAAAAGAGACGGGGGATATGATCTATGGAGGTGTGGTGAGGTATGGGGGAAGGGAGTCCTCGGCAGGCCCATGCTGAGGCATCCCTTCCCCCGAGGGACCAGCCACACAACGGTCTAGTATAGAGTAGAGTTTACTGGCGGGGGGGGGGGGGGGGGGGGGAGGGGAGTTAAGAGGGTAGTAGACACAGAGAAAGGCAGGAAGAGAGAGAGAGTAGAGAAGTGGAGGCCGGCTATGAGCACGTGGGGGGCGGGGGAGGGAAGAGCAAGGGAGCAAGATGCAAGAGAGGGAGGAGGGGACAAGCAGCCCCTTTTATAGTGGGTCAGGCCTACCTGGCTGTTGCCAGGTAACTGTGGGGCAGAGCTTAGACAGGATGCTAACAGACCCCTTCCTGAGATCCTCTCTTGCCTCATAGAAGCAGAGCAAGGGTGGTTATTCAGGTTTGAAGCCCTTTTCTCTTGCACGGAGGCTCAGTAATCCAGGCTCTTTGCCGTGTAGCTCCTGCTGTTGTAGAGTTGGCAATCCTGCCTCAGGCTACTCTGTGGCGCTGGGATTATAGGCTTCCCCACTATGCCTCTGAAGTGTGGCCTCCTTGTGTGTACAGGAGCACAAATGTGTCCTCGAATCTCAAGACAGTCACCCTCCTGGGCACTGGAGATACAGTGTGTGGGGAAACCAGAAACCACTCACCGGCCTCCCGCTTCCTAGAGGCCAGTGAGGGGGTGGGGCTAGGGAAGTGGGAGGCGCTTAGGTTTGTTACGGATGCTACTGCTACACAAAGGGTGGGTGAGTGACTCATAGTTGCTGGAGCCTACAGGTGGGGTTGAGTGAGTCACTTTTATTGTCAAGGGAGAGGCGAGGTGGGATAGAATGGAGGGAACCACGGAGTTGGGAAGAAATGATGGATTTATATCTGAGAATTGGAGCTGTAAGATCTTGAGAAAAAAAAAACCCTTCATTTTCGGTTAGCTGACTTTTCCATGGGAAATGATCCTACACTCCAAATTATTGTGGAATTAAATAAAAGTGTTGCTTACGTAACTGAGTGTACACTGGCCGTGGTTACTCGCTCCTTTACCCAGCACTGTGATCTCTGTGAGTTCGAGGCCAGCCTGATCTACAAATCAAGTTCCAGGGCAGCAGAGCTGTTACACAAAGAAACCCTGTCTCAAAAATAACATCAATAACATCAAAACCCCACCATAAACAAACAAACTACAAATGGTGGTCGTGCCTTCTTCATTTAGATCCTGAAAATAGGCGGGGTAATATCTACTTCCTCCAGAGATTAAGGGCGTTCAATAACGTACGCAAACGCTCTGCACAATGGTATTGGGTAAAAGTTGGTCACTTTCATCAACTGCGGGGGGGGGGGGGTAGGGGGGACGGAGCACTGGGGCGGAGCACTGGTTCGTCAATGAATTCTCTCTTAGGACCAATGAGGAGAAATGAGCACATTATCCCAGTCTGAGGGGTGGGAATTAGGCTGCATTAGGTTGGGAGCAGGCAAGCAATCTACTTGCGCCTGAGTTGTGAGCCTGCTAGGTGCTCCTATGCTTATATTTAGTGTCGAGGCCCCACAGAGGGATCGAAAGAGATGAAAACCAACTGATAAGGAAGTGTTTGTGCTTGCCTCCTTCCTTGAACCTCAAATTCATCTAAAGAGAGAGCTAACTTGGAACCAGGGACCCAGGCTGCGCTTTCTGATGCGGCCTCCATGGGGCGCACCCCCTTTGGGGCGCTCTGTGTGGCCGGGGAGGCCGCGGTGATTGTCAGAGGCAGGAGGATGAGTCAGCCTCCGAGGAATTCGGCGCCCGTTGGGTCCTCGCTCCCCACGCAGCCGCGCCCATGGGAGCCCAGTCACCCTCCAGTGTGGACCTGCGGCTCTGCAGGAGCCCAGCCAGGCCTTCCCTGCTGCCTCGGGGCAATAGGGCCAGCCCTCTGGGGTGGTAGGCTTCCCGCGGGGCCAGGGATTGCTTCCCTCCCCAAGTTCCAGGGCTTCAGGGCCCCAGGGCTGGCATGAGATGTGCTAGGGCTGAGCAGCAGGAGGGACATCGGAGGAAAATTTGCCACTTTCCAAACCATTTGGGGAGCCATGGAGCGTTCTCACCTCTGCTTAGAGTCAGAAAGAACAGAAGGCCCACCCCAACCCCTTAGCCCTTTCCCTTGGCTTCTAGCTACATGTTTAGAAGTTAACAGGGCTTGAGTCTGGCTCAGCCCCTGTGGATGGTAAATTTGAAGATCTGGTAGATCCTGGGAGGGCCTCACAATGGGCCACCATGCCTGGGAAGGAGGTGACTCCCAGATACCCAGGAGCTATGGGCCTCCCACTCAAGAGGAACTTGGAAGTGCCCAAAGTAATGTCTAGCACAGAACACCTAACATTGTATATAGTAATGTACATATTGTTATATATGTATACTTTTCGATATAAAGTTATAATTAATACATGAATCACACAGATCTCTGTGCATATATACAAATCTACTTTATGGGGCACCTCCTGTAAGCTAGCTGTTGTCTCAATTACAGGAATCATCTCAGGCAGTTTTCACTGGACACTGGGGCGTAAGTACTGTTCTTGTTCCCATATAGTAGCAGAGGAAGTCTAAGCTCAGAGAGTGACTGTTTTTGAGTGGGTGTGCTGATGTATGTCTGTAAACCAAGCAATTGGGAAGTAGAGTCAGGAGGGCCAGTGTAACGGGCCCCAGACTGTAGCAGGACCGACTCCATGCTGGAAGAGCCATTCAGGCTGTAAAACTTAGCACGTAGACAGCACTACCTGCCAAAAATGAAAAGAAAGACCTAATCCATCAAAGTCCATAGTCATGGGAACGTCTCTAAATGTACTAACCTTGCTTTTTGGCCTCTATAGTTCTGCTTCTGGCTAACTGTTCTTGCTAACTGAAGTATGTCAACCCAGGACATGGTTTTTGTGCTTAAAAACTCACCCTGAGAGGGACTTCGGGCTACACTATGGGATCCTGAATGCCTGTGTAGCCATGTGCCAACTAATAAAGTTTCTATTGGCTTAAACCCATGCCCAGGTAGTCTTCTCTGGTGGATGTCCCACAACATCAGGAGTTCAAGACTGTTCTCAGCTATGAGAGCTGAAAGTCAGCCCAGGATACATGAGACTTTGTTTGAAGAAGGAGGAGAAGAAGAAGAAAGAAGAAGAAATTGTTGTTGAAGGAGAGGAGGCAAAGGAGATGAGGAGGAGGGGGGAGGAGGAGGAGGGGTGGAAGAAGGGTAGAAGAGTAGGAGAGAGGAGGAAAAAGAAGAATAAAAGAGAGGGAGAAAAAGAGGGGGAGAAAGACTGAGGCTAGAGGCTTTTCCCTTAGACCTCTGCCTTTAGCATTGAGACTTCAAATATTTCAGGGTGGGGTGTAGGGGGTGTAACGGGTGTGGGGCGGTGGTGGTAGTGGTCTAGAAGTATACTGTAAATGTTTTCCCCTTTAGGGTGTATGAAGAACACAGTTAAATTTGACCCTGGAAGGAGGAACTATTTTCCAGTCAGAAACTATTCCCCTCTGTCCCTGCCTGCTGTCCCTAGGTGCTTGTAGAGACTTCCGGAGTGCTTCTCTTTCTCCTTGTAGGCTATCGTTGTCACCCTGGTCACTGGCTACCAATATCACCCTCTGCAAGCTTCAAGCACCACACTTGCAGTTTAGGGTTAGTTGCTTTTGATAAGGTGCCTCGATTACCTGTCAACAGAATGGGCCTGAATCTCTTGGGGGACATGGTAAACACACAGGCTAAGCAGCCCATTTGAGACCAGTAAGTCTCAATGTTGTCGCTACAATCAGGGATGGCACAGCTGCTCTTCCATTGTTGTTGTTGTGGTTATTATTATTATTATTATTATTATTATTATTATTATTTCTTTAAATTTGTTTTTCTGCAAATACAATTTTCGAAGATTTATTTATTTTATGCATATGGGTGCTTTGCCTGAACATCTGTCTGTGCACCACATGCATGCCAGGTGCCCACAGAAGCTAGAAGAGGGCACCGGATCCCCTGGAACTGCAGTTACAGTTGTGAGTTGTCATGTATGTGCTGGCTATCAAACCCAGGTCCTCTGGAAGAGCAATGGATCCTCTTATCTGCTGAGCTATCTCTCCAGGCCTCCTTTCTGCAACATTAGAAGTAGTTGTTTAGGCCGGGGCTCCTCCCTCCTCTGGTCATCGCCATGGTGAAACAGAATAAAGAAACCAAACAGAGGCTGCAGCAGCTCTTCCAGGGCCGCCAGTTTGCCATCCGCTGGGACTTTATTCCTTTCGTGATTTACCTGGGATTAATGAGGGGTGCAGATCCTGGAATTCCTGAACCATCAGTTTTAATTTAAGCCTACTTTGGGGATAAAGGACTGTTTGATCATCTGGATTTGGACGAAATCCAACATGGGAGGTGTGTATCCCTGCTGGAGAAGAAAGGAGACGTCATTTCAACACATCTATGGCAGAGTGAAGCTTGTACTGACTTATAATAGAATATCAAGATAAACTTTTTTTTTTTGGTTTTTGGTTTTTGGTTTTTGGTTTTTTTCCAGACAGGGTTTCTCTGTGTAGCCCTGGCTGTCCTGGAACTCACTCTGTAGGCCAGGCTGGCCTCAAACTCAGAAATCTGCCTGCCTCTGCCTCCCAAGTGCTGGGATTAAAAGCATGTGCCACCACCGCCTGGCTCAAAATAAACATTTTTAACAATAAAAAAGGAAGTAGTTGTTAGCATCACCGAAAGCCTATGTACTGGCCGGTCCACAGACCTATTGCTAGGGCAACAGCCACCATATTCCCAAAATCCCTAGGGCTCGCCTCCCACCTTTACTTGGGCCATATGTCACAACCCATATATATATACAATGAACATTCCTCCATCTTTCTCTTCCCCCACTCCTCTCTTTCCACGCCACTTCCACCTCTCTCCCTCTCAATTAAACCTCTCACTTGTGGAACTGTTTGGGTCTAGTGTGTGTGGTACTTTTGATTCGAACGCCTCTCCGAACCCATCAGTAGTTATTTAAGAATTCCTTTAGATGTATTTTGATCATGTTCACCTTCCTTCACCCCAACTCCTCTCAGACCCAACCCCATCTCTACCCACCCAATTTTGTGTCTGCCCTTCCCCATCTACTCCAGTTTGTGCTGTGTGACCCTCCTCTGGGTGGCAGTTGACCTACCCAGGGCATAGCCACTTACCAAGGGCATATCTGTGAATGGACTCCTCTCTCAGAAGCTACCAGTTGCCCATACTTCTTCAGTTAGGGGTGGAATTTCCCTAGCACTTCCTCTACACATGCTGAGATTTTTGATTTGAACTTCTGTGGGTCTTGTGCATGCTGCCACGATGACTAGGAACTCGTATGTGCAACTGCCTGCTGGGTTTGAGCAGCACTATTTCCTTGTAGGCCTCCACTTCCCCTGCTCTCCCTGGCTCAGTCAGCCTGAAACTCAGGCAGGGGATCCTGAGGGGAAGGATGCTGGAGGCAGGAAAGGCCTGGGGAGAGGGATGGGGCGGGATGATGGAGACCTCAGATAGGGGTGAGTGCAGTGAAAAACAGGCTTCTCTGGAGGCAGGCTTCATTGAACAGCTCCTTTAATTGGGGATGGGGGTAGGGGAAAGGCAATTAAAATCTTTGGGGATGGAGTAGAGGTTTTGGAGGTGAGCCGTGTACATCATTGGCTAGGGCTGAGGTGCTTGGAATGCCTAGTTTGCATAAAGAGGAACTCCAGGTGCTTGCTGGACATGACCTTATAAGAAAGGAAGCTTAACCTGGCAGGGACTGACCATCTGCGACTGACCTACTGTGGTGGAGACAAAGGTGGGGAGTGCAGATCCAGGACAGGGGAGGGAGTGGTCCTCACTCGTACTGTACTGTTCTTCAGATGAGATTTCCGGGATTGGACATGACTTGACCTCACTCCTGTGCCAGACTGGCTCCTCCCAGTTCCACAGTACCCTGGCCCCTAGTCATCCACACCGCCTCTGGCGGTTACAGTCTTTCTGCTCTTTCTTCCTCAATGATTCCTGAGCCTTGGGAGGAGGAGATGTGATATAGAGATAGCCTCTATATCCCACAATCTCTGCACCTTGACTACTGTAGAAACTTCGTAAAGTACATACATTCACCTATTAAAAAAAAGTTATGTGTGCCGGGCAGTGGTGGCGCACGCCTTTAATCCTAGCACTTGGGAGGCAGAGGCAGGTAGATTTCTGAGTTCGACGCCAGCCTGGTCTGCAGAGTGAGTTCCAGGACAGCCAGGGCTACACAGAGAAACCCTGTCTCCAAAAACTGAAAACAAACAAACAAACAAACAAACAAACCAAAGTCTCAGTGGAGACTCAGAATGAGTTTCGATTTCGGAGTCATGGGTCAGTGAGGCCCCATAGAGTATTGGACGTGAGCGGTATAGAGTATCACCAGTACTCTCGGTACTCTTCAGAACTTGACGACAAGACCCTATCTCTGAAGACAAGTACAGCTGAGTCATAGAGCATGGATAAACAAAGCTTTTGTAGTGTCAGAAGGTGTGACACACCCTCTTACGGGGAAAGGGATCATCGGTTTACCCAACGGTAAACTCTGAGAAGGCATGGCCACCGGTGCAACAATGGCAAAAGTCATAGAAGCAAGCAGCCATGTTTGGACTGGATTTAAGACCCGCCCATAGGATGAAGCCACTGCTGGCACTGTGACTGGGGCCAAGAACCCATGGCTAGTAAGGTCCTAGGACCTGGGGGGGGGGGGGGGACCTGCTACTATTCTGCCGAAAGGCCAGTATTAAACTGCTTCCTAGGGACTAATAGTTACACCTATAGATTTCTCTCAGCCCTCATTAGAAAAGCTTTATTCTGGGCACTGGGGAGATGGCTCAGTGGTTAAGAGCACTGACTGCTCTTTCAGAGGTCCTGAGTTCAATTCCCAGCAACCCACTTGGTGGCTCACAATCATCTGTAATGGAATCTGATGCTGTCTTCTGGTGTGTCGGAAGGGAGTGACAGTGTACTTACAAATAAATAATTCTTAAAAAGAAAGAATACCAGGTGGTGGTGACTCACACCTTTAATCCCAGCCCTTGGGAGGCAGAGGCTGGCGGATTTCTGAGTTCAAGGCCAGCCTGG